>VUQR01011858.1:0-24407 GCA_015108515.1 Hemichromis elongatus
CCAGCTGATGGGGCTTAAAAGACATATGGACCTGAATGTCATCAGCATAAAAATGATGACAGGTAACTAAAAGATTGAATGATACCAGCTAAAGGAAGCATATAAAAAGAAAATAATAATGGACCTAAAACAGGCAAAAACAGGTTGGCCAAGTTCAGCAGAAAGACCAAAGTAATACACAGGTGAATTACCTGAAATTAATAATACATAGAAACCTCTGAGCTGAAGACGCGTTTAACGTCTTTTTCATAGCACTTTATAATCTGGTTTTTAAGTTAACACGTGGCCTTGCAAACAAAGCTCCTCGTAACCACTCTGAAATAAATCTGCTGAAGTGAGAGTTAAAAGGCAATAAATCAATAACCTAGCCCTGAAATGTATAACAGAGGTTAAATTAGAAGGCCTGATTTCTCTGCAGGAGCTGACTAGTCTGGCCAGCCACACATGTGTGCTGCACTTCATCTGTGCCCTGATGTGAAAAGCAAAGAGAGTTGGCTGAGCAAGAGTGAATACATCAATTAGGCTCCATCCACTTAGTCCACCCACCACCAGCTGATCCTTGGTAAAAAAAACAACAACAAAAAAACAAAACAAAACAAGAAAAAGACACCTCCAGAGTCCATGAGAGGGCTCGTGTGGTGAGCTGCTCAACTGGAAGCATTAGAGAGACTCCTCGACAGCGGTCAACAGCTTGCACATATTCACAGTGAGAACTTCACATAACTGGGAATTTATACTACAAGAAGCCCTTTAATTATTTAGGGAGTGTTCAGCATTACTTCCTGCCAATATTATGCAATATAGTTTGTAAAACCACCAACCTCTGGTCAGATCTCAAGGTCACTTGGCTGCTATGCTCGGTTATAGCTACTGGATTGTATGTATTTAGGCTGCATATTGGCCCCAACTTTTGTTGCAACCCCTGGTGTGTACCAGCCTCATACTATGTAAAGACTTAAAAACTGTGGATAAAAAATATTAATCACTTTTTTTTATTATGATGTGAATGCCATGATAGTGGTTCGGTTAGGTTTAGGCTGAGATACGTCGACATCTGTCTGGTCTCTCTGTATCCCTGGTCAAGTTCACATGTCTTAGTCTCACTGTGTCTTTGTTACTTCCTGTTTTATTATGTACTCTGTGTGTGTTGTTCAGTTTTGCTTCCCGTCTGATTAGCTGTGTATATATTTAACTGCATCTCCTTCTGTTCTCTCTCATGATGCATGTCACCTCTGCATGAGCGTTGTTTTGTATTTCTCTTTGTTTTTCCATTGCTTTTTGACAGCAGTAAAGCTGTGATTTTGAGTGTCTGCTGAGTCCTGCATTCTCCTTGCCTGCCACATGACGCGCTTGTATCATGACGGTATCTTGAGCTAAAAAATACACAGAGATGGAAGAATCTTTTCAGAACTGTTCCTGTAATAAAATAGAAATGGCACACTACAAAAGACACTTTTACACAAACCAATGTATAAAGGCATATTTAAAATATTAGCCTAAGAGTCTTTTTACCTTTAACAAGCTTTTTTTTAACAGCATCACTCATTCAACAAATGCTCAATATCGTTTACCCACTGATTTCATCAAGTGCTTTATACTTAAACACCAAAAAATTATATTAAAAAAACTGGAAACATTCAGGTGCAAAGGTTTTATTTTTTTAAAATCTATTTATATTCAGGAGCACATGATCATTAATAGCTTAGTCACAAGTTCAAGTCAAAAGCATATCAGCCAGATAAATTGCTCAAAACACAACAAATAGTGTCATGCTCAGGTGAGCAGCTAATGCTGTGTGAAAAGTGCGTGAAACCATGAAAATATGATTAGAAACTGTTGACTTATTGTTTCTCTCCCAGTCTTTAAAGGAGATTTGAGATCTACGCAAGAGTAGCAAATCACAATAATAATACTCCACTTAAAACACACATACATCCATGCTCGGAGTTATTTTAATAATTTATAACTTATTGTTAAAAAAATTCTCTTATGAAGTGAGACACACAGGAGCAAGCTCCAACGCATTTATTGACTTGTATAGTGGCGCAAAGGTGGAAGGCCAGTAAAGGTGGCTTACTGGTGTTGACAGCGCCACCTGGGGAGGAAGTTACACCTCAGGAGAGATCTCAGTAGCTAGTGCAAATGTTGTACCAGTTAAAAAAAAGCCCAAAGGCTCATTATTAACAAGCAGATGTGAGGTCAATTTCACAAAGCAAAGTTTATTGAACAAAACTACTAAAAGCATTGAGCTGCAAAAAACAAAACAAAACAAAACATGAACTTCTTAGGTAGCAGGGCTGTCAATACAAAACCGTTAATTAAGACATTTTATTAACAAAAATTCATTAATAGGACAAAGTCTGTTGCCACAGTACTATCCTAGTTAAAATAGCAGCTCAGTAAAATAATTAAACAAATTAGTGGAGCATGGCCACTGGGGAAGGCAACCTACAGGGAGGAGTGCCCAAGGGTGCCACCAATTACTCACCTGTGTAGTCCCACTGCAATCTGAGTGGTGCGTTATATCCATTTCCTTGTGTGTACTCTCACATGCATCGGGGGGATTCCACCACACGTGCCTGGCTCCCACAAAATGCGGCCGTGCATTCATTAAAGCAAAACCTCTGCTTGTGATCACAGACTCAAAATCACAAAAATAAGACAATGAGACAAGATTACTAAGTGATAAAAGAGGCTAGGGGTAGAGCAAATATGAAGCGAGACGCTGTGTGCACACCTTGGTACCTCTCTCCGTGTACCGGTGTGATAAAGCCCAAATCTTCTATTTCAGGGTTTAGAGAACTTCATTTGATGATAGCTGTTGATACACTTTTCACACAAAAAAGCTTGATATAGACATAACAATTGATAATGAATCATACTCTGAATACTTTATTACTTAAACTACAGACATATAAATAAAGAGTATACAAAAGGGATAAACAGAATAAATAGGATGGCTCAATTATAAATATTCTGAATATTACAGAGATTAAATATATGTGGTTGACATTTTACTCTGACTGTAAAACCCTATTATTTTGTTATTTTCACTGTAGAGAATGTGCAAAAGGGTGTGAATGTTGCAGTGTGTACTGTGCATTAGACTGATGAGTTGTACAGACAGATGGAAGCAGGAATGATTTCCTGTGTCATTCAGTGGTGCATTTGGACAATCTCAGTGTCTCACTGAACGTGCTCCTGTGACTGGCTGGCATGTCAGAGTGTGGTTGGGAGGTGTTGTCCAACATTGTCCTTATCTTGGACAGCATCCGCCTCTCCGACACCACTTTAAGGGAGTCCAGCTCCATTTCCCACAATATTACTGGCCTAAAGTTGGCATTTGCGGTCCCAGCATGACACATCATAGAGGATGGCACTGGCCACAGCAGACCCATAGAAAAGCTTGAACACTTTCCCACAGATGTTAAAACACCTCAACTTCCTCAGAAAATAGAGATGACTCTGGCCCTTCCTGTAGAGTGCAGTAGTGTTTTAAAGTCAGCCCAGTTTATTATCTATGTGCACTCCAAGGTAATTATAGTTGTCCACGATGTGCACATTGTCCCCCTGCATTGAAACCGTTGTCACTGGTTTCCTCATCCTCCTAAAGTCCAATTATGGTCCTGGCAAAGTCCAGGCAAAAAAAAATGAATAAATTCTTCAGTCTTTGTCCCGTGTCCAACAAGAATCGGTACTCGGTCATAATCAGAGTTTCTGATGACTTTGCATCCAACCACCTCAGAGTCGTTAGAAAACTTCTGAAAATGGCAGGTTTCTGTGCTGTGGCTGAAGGCTGTGGTGTAGAGGGTCAGGAGGGTCTCTTGTGGTGACCCTGTGTTCCTGATCACCTTGTCAGACCTCGTGGTCTTCCTGTCAAGTAATCAACAATCCACAATTTTATTGTATATGTACAATTACAATAAAGGGTTTTTCTATTCTATTCAGGACACAAGAGAGGCATCCATCTGCATTGCTGTCAATCTTATTGCCCAGCCTGATGGCAAGTTTTCCAGTGCATTTAATACAAATGCACTCAATAATATGCACTGATGAGATAAACTACATACTGACTTGAGGTGATTTTTCTTGATTTTGTCCCATTAAATAAAACTAAATAGAATAACTGATGTTCTGCAGTGCGCAAATGTATTTATCATGATTTGTTAGCAACAAAAAACATGACGTGGTGCAGCCAAAACAGCAGAGAGTCCAATAAAAATGACTCAACAGAGACAGAAGGAAGCATCAAGGAGTTTTATTGCCAGTCAATTAAAGACAATTTAAGAAGTGTGTGCGTTCTACATAGCCAGTGAAGTATTACGGATTGTTTATGGCGACAATGTGATACAGTGTTTGTGCGTCATTGTGAACTCTGTTTCTTCCACTGTTCTGGTGTGAGGGTCTTCTGTTCAAAAGCATGGATCTCTTTCAGCTCCTCGGCTAGACAAGTATTCACCATCCTGCAGACACACAGTTACACACAGCATAGTGACATGAAGAGCCGCAGACGGCTAGGATGGAGTTTGAGTGAAAGTCACACAGACGTATTGTACTGAGCAAAAGTCTTGCGTTATACTTCATTACTTTATATTTTGCTAGGAAAATGGAAAATAGTTGCTGTGGTTTATAAAAATGTGCAGACATATGTTGAAAAACAGCATCTAAGGCAAAAACTGAATTTGCACAATTCTAACCAGCTTGAAAGTCAATATGTCCTGTGAGCACCTTTATTCTCCAACACTGAACACTCTGAGGCTGCCTCGTGTCATTCCTTTCAGGAATAGTTCTCCTTCATGAAGGAAATTCAAAGATCTTCTTTGGATGTTTCTGCCTTTGCTATATTATGTTCTGTTTCAAGCTAAGATATGTAAACCAGATAGTTTTGTAGAGTACTGTAGTTTCTTGAGTTCTTACCAAGTATTTGCTGTTTGACCCCACTTAAACCTAACCCAAGAAGGTTATGGTTAGAGAGGGAGCTACCCGCCGCAGAAAAACAAATAAATCATCCACAGCTTTGTTTTGTCATCAGCACCTCATACATACAGTACACGCTGGCACAAGTATTATTACCTGTGTCTCTGCAGCAGTGGTTTGTTCTCAAACTGGGACGAAACCACCAGCACTTTGAAGCTGGCAGCACATCTGTTCGGTGATGTATCCTCCACCTCCTGGTTGAGCACAAGATTATGTGAGTACTTAAGGTAAAAAAAAAAAAATCTAAACATTTCTATAAAAATACATTTCAAGGTAATTTTTACTCATGTCTTATTATCAAAGTTAGATTTGCAGTAGTTGGGTGAAGTAAAACTAATGAGTATCAAGCTGCAACAACGATTTTCATAACCAAATAAAGTGCTGCATTATTTGCTGCATTAATCAATTTATTGTTTGCATTGTTTATAAAATGTGAGATACCATCACCATTAACCAGAAGCCAAACTGACACATCTTCAAAAAAAATAAAAATGCTTAATTAAAACCATTTGGAAATTGCTAAATAAAATTGTGCTTCCATCAACTGTGGGCAATTACAATTACAACCACAACCAGATCTGATTTTACAGTTCTTTGTGTATTTTGTGTGGCCATCTTACTGTACTGATATCCTCCTCTGAAATATAGTGGATTATGTGCCATTATAAAAGAACTCATGTAAATTATAACTACCTGAAAAGTACACTGATGTAAGAATTTTTATAGTAGTTTCATTTTAATAGAGACAGAATGTCAATCAAAAATCCAAAGAAACACATTTTATAAAGGAAACAAATTAATTTGTGTCATGTGCAAAATACAAGCGAGTACTTGGTGGAGAAACCCTTGTTGCCTAAAAAAAACAACTTGTAGTTGGTCACCAGACTTGCACTCGACTCAGGAGAGATTCTGGCCCAATTCTCTTTACAGAAACGCTGAATCCTTTAGGTTTTTTGGCTGCTGCTTGAAAACTTGAAGTTTCAACTCCATCCACAGATTTTCTACAGAACTTCTGGACACTGGCAAGGACACTCTATGAACTTAATGTGCTTCTTATTTGGCCACTCCGTTGTTGCCTTGTCGGTATGTTTTGGGATAGTGTTATGCTGGAAGACCCATCTTCAACGTTTTATGGTACATGGTCCTGTCCAGAGGTGGAAAGTAATGAGGTACAAATACCTTGTCACTGTACTTAAGTACATTTAATTGTACTTCACTTGAGTATCTCTATTTTTCTGACAACTGTTTACTCCCTACATTTCATTTTTTGGCCCTTTTCAGCTTTATTTGATAGACACGGGGAAGAAAGGACAGGAAAGTGGAGGCACACTTACTCCTTCTATATTGAAACAAATATCTGTACTCTCATTTTAAAACAGACTGGTTACTTCAGTATCATCTCTTATACTTGCGAGTTTATGTGGGCTGGAAAGTGTGCAGGTGTCTGTATGTTGTAGCCTTAACATAAAACAGCATCAACAGTAATGTTTCACCTTCCATGCTTGGCTGTTGGGATGGTGTTCTTTGGTCATATTGGGCGTTTCTCTCCAAACATGGCGAGTGGAGTTGATGCCAAAGAGCTCAATTTTGGTTTCACCTGATCACAGTGCTTATTCTCGAGCCTTTCCTAAATAACTTATATGTTTACTGCCTTCTTCAGCATGGATTTCAGTCTGTTACAGCATATTGATGTTCCTGGTGGCCTTTGTCCGAACTGCCTTGAACTCATTAACTCCTCCTGTCTAGTTTTGGGCTGCCCAAACCTTCATCTTGTAGCCCATTTCAGTCTTGTGCAAATCTACAATCTTGTCCATGATGTGCTTTGACAGCTCTTTTGTCTGTGATGGTGGAGAGGTTGGAATTGAAGAAACCGATTATGTAGACTGGTGTGCTTTAAGACATAATGAGTTGAGATCAAAACTATCTAAACTGATCAATTTGAATCTATGTGCCACATCAGCACATGTGGGAGTCATAATTTTGTCTGGGTTGATGTGTTGTCAATCTCTATTAAAATAAGACTACCACACAAATGAAACACTGTTCATTTCTTTCTAAATGATCACATTTACAATTGTAGCAGGGATTAAATATTTGTTTTTTCCTTACTGTAGATATCATAGTTAATCAAAAGATATTCTAGAATCTATTATTCAGTTTAGGGATTTCTTGTTGGTTTTCCATGTCAGATATTATAATATAGGAACTTGGCTGTCCCATGAAATGAGATTCAGCAATTAACAGAACAGCTTATGGGAAAAGAACGCTGCAGCTTTATACAATATACTCACATTTATATAACTCTTTTTTAGTAATACTGATCATTTAAAGCACTTTCGACAACAAGTCCCATTTTAAGTGTACAAACATTTATGACACTTTTTCTTTCTCACCTCCATGACCAATTTAGAATTACAAATTAAGCTAACATGCATGTCTTTTGAATGTGGGAGGAAAACAGAGTACCCAGACAGGAATCACACAGACACATTGGCAACATGCAAAAGCCACACAGAAAGGACCCAGTTGGGGTTCAAACCAGGAACCTTCTTGCTGTGATGCAACAGAACTAACTACTACTTCACTGTGCCCCAGACCGCACGCACGCACGCGCACACACACACACACACTTCAGTCTTAGGAACAGCCTTGAACCTACCACGTGCACTGCCGCCAGCTCTTTGATAAGTCTGTCCCGGATGTGATCAGCTGTTACTGACATGTCTACATGACATAAAACGGAAACAAACCGATTGTGGGTTAGTGGTTAGCTGGACCGGTCATACTGGATCTGATGACTGATGAAAACTAACACTTAAAATAATGGTATAATATTCCCCCTGGCATTTTTTGTATATTTAAAAAAAATGCTCTTTAACTGTTAAATCGCTGAAACATTGAGAGTATTACCAAAAGCTGTGATGCTGTCACTCCTCAGTTACTCTGTGCGGACGTCCTGCTGGCCTCAACCAGCGGTGAGATGACGACAGACCGAAAAAAACACCAATTGCAATGTGACAAATTAGACGGTGCCCAATCAATTGAGGGCTGTACATAAAGCGGGCGGGACCTATTATTTAAAATAGCGAATCATGATACTTGAAGTCTATGGAGAAAGCCAAATCGTTTTTTTGCAGTTTCGACTAATTAAACAGAAAAGACTACACATGTGAGACATCTTTAGTCGTAGATGTGTTAGTATAGGCTGACTGTATAGGATGTGAGGCTTTTGTTAGCTACTCTGCGTCGTTACCCTTTTTTGAATTTTTAATTTCATCAGGCAGATTTTTCGACTACTAAGACAGAGGCTGTTTATGTGTATGTACTTTTTAAAGCTACCAACAGTCGGAGATGGCTAACAGTGGATGAAAAACTTAAAGATTTTGTGAAAAAGTCACGTAAGTGTTAAACAATACTTGGAGTTATTTGGTGTGTATTATCGCTAGCATGTAGCCGATGTTAGCCACTGTGACGGATGCCCTGTCTAAAGTCGTGATTCATTCTTGGGCTTCGTGAGAGTAGTGTGCTTATGCTGGTACTATGGTAGTGGAAGTGGAAAGTTTCTTCGGGGTGTATATGCTGTACTGCATCAATCCAAAATTCAAGGGCCGTATCTACATTGGCTTCACTGTGAACCCAGAGCGGCGGATAGGACAGCACAACGCTGGGAGGCACAGAGGAGGGGCCAAGAGGACCAGCGGGAGAGGACCGTGGTAGGCTCTCGAAACTGCATACTTAAATTGCACACTGCACCTTGGACATTAGATTCTATTTACTTTGTCCGTCTGTTAATAGGGAGATGGTCCTCATTATCCACGGCTTCCCATCTGATATTGCTGCTCTCAGGGTAAGTATTAGGAGGACACTGTCCAATCTGTAAGCCATGGAAATGAATCAAAAACTCAGAACTCTATTGTGACTGTAATAAAGTGTCACCCAAGCAAGCAACAAGAACACGTTTTCATGCGTGCCAGTTTGTTTCCTTACATGTAATCGTCCAATTTTGGTTGGAATTTCATGCAAATGTTAGTATATAGTAAGTGTGATGATTATTTTGGGTTTATTGGGTTTTACTTGTAAATTGTGGGTTGCAGTCATATGCACCTAACAAGCTTTTAACTTTGTTCATATTTTTAATGAGAATCACTTGTCATTTGTCCTACCTGCTGATTGTGTTTTTTAAGTTTATAAAGTGATAAAAACAAAGAACCAACAAATAGAGGGCCATTTTTTCAATACTGAAATTTAGCATAATTTTCAGCCTTTCAGCTCCTACAGTGATCCTTAAAGCTAACAGAAAGAAAAACGTGACCACTTTACTGTGGCCAAGACTGCACATGCACACTGGACAGGTCAGGTTCATCATTAAAAATTAACAGCTAAAGCTTAGTAGAATATTTCTAGAGTTCAATTTCAATCAACTCTGGAAACTGAACTCTAGTATTATTTGATCGATTTTGGTTAGAAGAATGGACACCAAGTTGTCTGTATCTGGTGCACTGAATAACCAGAGGATGGAGGAGATGCAGACCATATCTTGTTCGTAGACACTGTATCTCCCCTTTTCTCGGGTGTAGTTCTGATGCCTTGAAAGTTGCTGTAAATTTGGAGGTTTTGGAGTTTCAGAAAGGCTGATCTTGTGTTATGAGACAGTAAGGACCTCATTCTCTTTCTGTAGCTGGGACAATATGATTTAAAAGAACAAAACAGACAGCAGGGTTAGCTAGCTTTACTACTTGGTTTCGTTGTTCATTGTGTTTTGGCACAACAACATGAGCAACAGAACAAATATAAATAGCAGAGGGCTGATCCAGAGACATTCTTTTTCTGTACTGCTGGAGAGTCTTTACCTGACAGTATAAAGGACCTTGAGGCAGAATGGAATATAATTGAACCAAATTAAGAACAGACAAGGTTTTAGGTACTTAGTGAAATGAAGAACATGATGTCATGAAGGGAAATGAATCAGATCAATATTTTGCAAGCTCAATCCAAGCTAGTCACTCAGGACAGTGTCTAACTTGGTTGGAGCTTGAGAAATATTGATCCAAAAGGAAGCTGAAGTTGTGACTGTTATGTTTCTGTGTGCTAGTTTGAGTGGGCGTGGCAGCACCCTCATTCCTCCAGGAGGCTTGCGCATGTATCTCGGCGCTCCAGAAAAGAATCGAGCCTGGAATTCCACTGGCGAGTCGTCTCCAACATGCTGAGGGTGGCGCCATGGAACAGACTGCCGCTCACAGCCCGCTGGCTCAAACAGGAGTACAGGATGGACTTTGAGCCTGGCCTGCAGCCTCCCCTCCATATCCCCATCACTTTTGGCACCGTAAGAGCCAAGAAGACACCCCTGCTACAGTGTCAGGACGAGGAAGAGGATGGGGCGTCCAGGTGTTTTCTCTGTGAGGAGCTGGTCAAGGTAGAGTCATCTAACAGATCAGTATCAGTGCTTTTACACATTTATGTTTAGTAAAGTTTAAACAGCAGGATGTATTTAGTGTTCAGCAGAATAAACTCATCAAAATACTCATGGCTCAGATAACCTTTGATTGTTTAGACACATTTTTCAGTTTTGGGATATTTTTTAACCCTTTCATGCATGAATTGTGATGACCACAATCAGGATTTTTATCCATCTTTAGGCATAAAAAAGATTTTTGAACTTAATTTTTTTAAAATATGTACGTTTGGAAGTTTTACATTTCCACCTAGGTCAACAACACTGGCTCATTAGTGAGTGGCAGGGTATGGAGTGACACATCAGTGTCAAATGTAGTGGTTCATGTGCAAGTATACAATCAACACTGATAGAAAACAGCCCTTGAATAGCCGTCCACTGTAGTGACCACTATGCGTGAAAGGGTTAAACTATCTACTTCAAATAACTTCCATCTGAGGACTTTGTCTATTACTGGTTCCTTTTTTTTTTTCTTTAGAAGATCTAGAGTTTTAAACATCTTAATGACTTTTCTTCAAATAAACATGCAGTGGAGAATGTGTGGAGCTTCCTGCTCTACAGCGGAGCTCCTGACTCTGTTTCGTTTAACTCTAGTCTCAGCCAAGCCGATTTGCTCAGGAACAAATAAAACACTGAAATGAGCCTAACATTAATTTAGAAGTTATCTAAGTGAATTTTATTCATCTCAACTTTAACTTTCACCGAGTGGTCAGACGATGCAGGTTGAAATCAATGTGCTCTCCTACGCCATTACTGCGTTTGCGATATTTGGCTGTACCAAGTCCACACAACTCATCACAGATGCTCGATAGAATGGGAGAAGTGAGAACGCATCCCCGGGCATTTTGAGCGTACTTAATTTGATGCGTGAGGAACAGTCTGCGACAAGTACACACAAGTGCACATATTGAGAAACGGCCCGAGTGAGATATGAAATGACATGTGCTGTAGGCTTAAGGGCGTGGGTTTGTTGGGATCAACTATCAAGATAACTCTTGAGCCACCTGTTTCTGAGATTTTGTCCTACAAACAGGTTTTAACTGAATATTTGTTTTCTTTGTGAACACAATAAAAGGGAACCAGCATTAGTTTCCAAATTCAATTTAATTTTTGTGCTCTTTGAGGTGTCAGAGAAGCTGAGCTGTGTCCACCCTTCTTGTGGGATGAGAAGTCATGTAATCTGCCTTGCTAGATATTTCCTGAGGTCTGAGCCATCCAACCTTCTGCCAGTTGAGGGACAGTGTCCTTCCTGCGACAGCTCGATGCTGTGGGGAAGTCTCGTCCGATATAAACACGGCTGCTTCGGAGATCTGGAGGAGGCCAAGCTGTCTGCACCCCAAGTAAGTTACAGCATCACATGCTCAGTATGTGTAGACAGAATGTATTCAGATCTCTGTTCCCTGCTCCCTTTTATTATTTGCATGTCTCCTGTTGGTTCTGTACTAAAGCCTCTCCCAAAAAGCTTTGCAAGCATTGATTATGCCAAAGGATGTTACTGGAGTTTTACTGAACTGGAATTTTTGTTTATTTTATTCTTTTGATGCACGAAATTAAGACAAAATGCCAAAGCAATGTATGAAAACCAAGTACACCCTATGATTCTGTAGCTTTTAGAACAACTTCCAGCAGTGATAACTCAGAGTAATCATTTTTCTTATGACATTATCAGTCTCTCCCATGGCAGTGGAAGAATTTGGGCCTCTGGTGCACTTCATTCTTGGGATCACGGATCACCGTGCTGACTAGGGTTATTGCGATTTCACAACTTGGCCACTCATTACTTACACTTTCATGACACACACATATAGGGCCTTTTGGAGTAGGCACACTGAACAGTGTCCAGCGAGGGGTCTGTTCATTCAGCCTCACCTCTGGTGCCGGTGCTCGCTGGTGCATTGATACCTGGACCCGGAGCTCAGTCTGCTGAGATGACACTGTTGGTATTGAGAAGTATCTTGGTAATGTTAATTTTAGATTTGATTAATATCAAAATAAAGTTGTTAAGTTTAGTTGAGGCTGATATGCTGTATGGGATTCTCTGAATAGAGTTTTAATTTATATATCACTTTTCTACTCTGACCTGCAAACTGCGAAAACCTCTGCTTTTATAGAGATGCTCAAACTTTCTCATCAGTCAATTATCTGCATTTGAGATTAGCATTACTGGCTTCTACTCACCTGTTTACCCTTTAAGAAAGTAATAAGGTGTACTTAGTTCTTTGCACTTTGCTTCTGCATTTTATTATTTGGATTAGATGATCTTTTATTGTGTCCTGATCCTTAATTGAAAAAGACTGTATGCATTCTAATATACGTGTCTGGATATGTAGGTACAGTTGGGTCTTAAAAGGTCACATCTCTTTCAGAAATCTTGTATGTGTCCACCACACCAGTAGATCTGGAATTAAATGTAGAATAAATGTAGAAGATTTAAGATGCCTAATTACTGTCCCAATTTGTACTGATCTTCCACAGAGTCACTGGGCAGACGGACTGCAGATATGAAGAAGTGGAACCTGTAAATAAATGAGTTTACTTCTCACTCAACATCAAATCACTGTCAGAGGAACTGGAGCACTGCATGGAAAGGAGTGTGCTTCCAACACGATCAGCAGTTTGTGGCGACTGTGTCAATGAAATGGCATTAATATGATGCTACTACTCGAATCACTTTGAACTAGAAGCCACATTTCATCATAAATTATATAAATTATATTAGAATCTTCAATTCATATAATCATGGGGCAAGAGGCAAGAATTCACCCTTTTTTGTTGTTGTTAATGTTGAATTAGGTGCGAGTGGTGTAGTGCTAGTGCTGTCTTCTCTTTGTTTCGGTCTGCTGGAGTCTGCGTGGTGTTTGCATGTTCTCCCTGTGTGGGTTTTCCCCCCTAGAGTGCACACATATGTATTACTTGGTGATTCTCAGTTGGCTGTAAGTGTGGCTATGGGCGTGTGAATGGTTGAATCTCTCATCTCTGTGTTATCCCTGTGATAACAACCTAACCATGATGTTCCCTGCCTTTCCCTTACCCAGTAACAGCAGGAACAGGCTCCAGATTTGTTTTATTTGTATATATTAAAAAAAGCAGTGTAAAATCTTCAGTTTTTATACATGTCTAATAAATGTTTTTGTGGTGTCATCTTAGTAATGCTTCACTGAGCTATAAGTCTGGCCCATATTTTTTGTACTTTTACCTGTGGTACGTTACCACAGAGGATTTTAAATCTGCCATGATGTGATTGAAGTGCAAACTATATCTATATGTATGAATATGTATGTGTACACTATCGGTGAAAAGTTTCAGAACCTCCAATTTTTCCAGTTATTACAATTCAAGTTTGATTAATAGCTTCTAATGGTAAAAAGGTAAGTGGGTAACTACCAGAGGTTTGAAAAAATGGTAAGGTTACCTAAAACTGAAAAAAATGTACATTTAATAATTACACAAAGGCCTTTTTCAGGGAACAGGCATCTCCATGCCGATAATGACAGCTGGAGCTAGAGAAAACATATGATAGGGTGCCTAGAGAGGAACTGTGGTACACCATGAGAAAGAAGTTCCAGAGAAATATATGAGGATGGTGCAAGTATGAGACAGTTTTGACAGGTGGGTGGGGGTGGGATTACATCAGGGATCTGTTCTAAGGTTAAGTGATCTACAGACTAACAGATAAGCCAAGGCTAACCTGTGGACTATAATGTTTCCAGAAGACATTGTGATCTGTACTCAGCGTAAGCAGCAGGTGGAGGTATACTCTGGAGAGAAGAGGAATAAAAGTCAGGAGAAGCAAGACAAAACAACTTTTATTAGCTACTATCTTGATAGTTAGTTACAAATGAAGCATTATTAAAATACTAATCTTAATAAATGTATTCAGGAAAAGTGTTAATGTGTTTTAATTTATGGTTTAAAATATGAAGTTTAAAAACACACATTTTTGCTCTAGTCAAGCCACCCAGCTGCATTTGCTCTGTATGACCTAAAGTAGCATTTGGTGGCTGGTGTTTGCTGTGTTACTGGCCTCCAGGCTGGCTACCAGAGTTCCTTTGTCCTTGACACTGGCCATTTGATTGGCTCCCAGAATTGCGTCTTCTCTGTTTCCCTGGTCAACCTCCATGAATGTTTTTGGCTCATGTGCCTTGTTCCCTGAAGCCCCATCTTCTTCATTCTGCGCCCTTGGCCGTTAGGTTAGTTTTCTGATTAATTAGTTGAGATATTTTTTTTTATTGTAACTAGGAAAAACACTTTTATATATGTCTCAGATTCACCCAGTGACACATGCACCTCCTTTTTCTTTCTATACCTATGCCACTTTTTCTAATATCAACTCCATCTACTGAGCCACAGCTGGAGATGACCTAATGGAGGGTACAATGCGACTTAATGTGAAACTGCAGAGTTTGTGTTTTATCACACCTTGAAATTACACATGATTGTTATTCTCAAAATACTGATTTGATTTTAACTAAAGACTGCACTGTAGCATTTTCGTGGCTGTACATGAATCTTTTGCGTCCCATCTTCACTCCTGAACCGGAGGGGCTTGGACAGTGATCACTGGCTGAAAGGCACAGAAAATAAGGTTGAATAACATTAATTCTATGAGCCCTGTCTAAAGTTGGTAACAATGATTGTGTGGCTTATCTTCAAACAGATAACAAAAAAAAATATTCATCTGCTAGGGCCTCGAGTGCCATGGTTAAATAATTCATTTTAATTGAAAATAATTTATTAATTAAAAATATAAATAATGAATCAATGATTATGTCAATTAATGTCATTTAATACATTTTTAATTAGTTATTTTCAATTTTAATTAATTAATTACACAATTAATTATTTAATGGCTTATTTAACTAAATCATGTTAGCACTCCTGACCCTTCTGCTGTGTTTGTGAATTAATGTAATCTGTCAACCTTACCCATCAAAGTCATGGGTAAGGTTGACTAAATTCTCAGCTAAAAAATAGTAAAATTGTAGTTGGTGACACACAAACAGGCTATTTCAAAACTTAAAGTATAGTTTGGGTCCAAATGTCTGTGTGCAGGAATTAATGAATTAGTTCCAATTTTAATGAAATAATCTCAAGTTTAATTAAATATTTAATCATTTATTCAAGGCCCTTCATATTTTCTAGCATTATTTAGAAAACTTGTTACCAACAGGATCTCTGTGACAGTGCACTGCAATTGCGATCATGAGCATCTACTTACTATTTTGGATGGTGGCCCACAACAGTTGACCACCTTACAGCAATAGGCAGCCAAAGTAGCAGAGATGGCAAACAGAGTAGCCTGGATGAGCACACCTCCAGCCATCAATTGGGAATTGATTTTCTGTAAAAAAGAACATGATATGCACATATGGACATCTCTCACGTCACTCTCCAGCTCCAACTTCTTTTATTAAATTATTCATTTAGCATACTGTGAAGTGCCATCAAGTTACTCTCCACTCAGTTCAATTCAATTTCATTTATATTGTTTACATTTATTATTATTGTAGAGTTTTTCCATATTTATATAAATAAAACTGAATTGAATTATATATCACTTAATCACAACAGTTGTACTTTGCATTATAGACGTAAAAAATACAGAGAAAATATTGGTGGCTGCCAGTATTACCCCAATAGATACACCAAGCCATCTTTTTGAAAAATCCTACACTGCTTTGTTCTAGAGTTATCACATTCACAGGATTTTCATAAAGCTTGATCTTTGATATTGACCTTGAGATTTTTTAGTAGATGCACCTGTAGTTTTAATTTCAAAATTCTGCTTTGTATCATTTATCGCATTCCCAAACTTGGTTGTCTATGCCATGTGTGTCATCTGCCTTCATTGACAGACAAAGCTGGGTATTATCTGCATAGCAGTGAAAAATCTAACCGATACCTCTGAACAATATTGCCTAAAGGAATCATATATCATGTAAACAGAATTGGTCCTACCATGGAACCCTGTGGAACCCCATAATTAACCTTAAGGAAAAGGAATCCCCAAGTGAACAAATAGGAGTCTGTTAGATAGTGCTATTCCTCCGTTGTTGTTTTTTTTTATATATTGTTCTATCGATTTTATCTTAAAGTCTTACTTGCTTGTCTGCATACTTGTATGATTGGTTAATCAATCCCACCCATCTGCTAGTTTATCTGCTTTTGTATTTTGCTACTGTTTATTGGAGTTTGTGAAGCACTTTGATGTACCTCTGGTTTTAAATGTGCTATATGCAGTGAAGTAGATTTTGAGTAGGGATTTACGAGATGTCCGCGAATGCGGCGTTAACATCCACACCCACACAGCTGATAATTAGAGGCCTTATAAGAACCAGCTGTGCTTCACTGCCTTTATTTGGCATTCTTTCCCCATCCAAGGTGGCTGCGAGTGTTAGGTGGCTAAGCACTGCAGATTTCTTCAGGAAAGCTGCTCATTTTAGTATTGCCCTTTACAGAGTGGATCGTGCCACACTGCTGCTGTCTTGTTGTAGCCTTGTTGTCATTTTACAAACGTTTATGGACTGGCCTTGACTGACTCCTGGTTTTATGGTCTTTTACTCTGAATTGTTTGATATATTTTAATCATGCTTTTATAAAGAACTGTATTTTAGGGTGTATTTGTTTTGTTTATATCTCTTTTACTGACTTGTTTAATGTTTTATATGTTTTGTTGCTTTAGTGGAGGTACCGCTTGTTGTGAGGCTAGGCACGTGAGGTGGAATCCCCCCCCGATGCATGAGAGTGTAGGTAGATTGCACCATTTATATTGCAGTGGAATTACACAGGTGAGTAATTGGTGGCATCCTTGGGCACTCCTCTCTGTAGGTTGCCTCCTCAAGTGGCCAGTTTCCACCATTTTGTTTAGTTATTTTATCAAGCTGTTATTTTACTAGGGTAGCACCCTGGCAGCAAGCCTTGTCTCTTTAATCATTGTTTGTTAATAAAGTGTTGTAACTGACGGTCTTGCATTGTCAGCCCTGCTACTTAAGAAATTTTTTGATTTTACAGCTCTGTTTTTAATAGTTTCTTATAATAAATTTTGATTTGTAAAATTGATCTGCCTCACCTTTGCTTGCTAATAAGCCTGTGGGCTTTGGTAATTAGTATAAATCCGCATTGGCTATAAAAATCTGTCCTTGGGTGTAACCCCCTCCCCAAGTGGCGTTGTGAACATCCTTTAGTCACCTTTACTGGATATCCACTACATATACAGATAAAGTTGTATTGTATAATTTGATTACTACAGTGCTAATATTTAATTAAATATTACAGTTGACAGTATCGAACGCTGCACTGAGCTCTAGAAGGTCAAGTACAGAGATTATTCCACTGTTATAGGCCATAAGAAGATCATTTGTAACCTTCACCAGCGTCTTCACTAATGAGTTCTCAAACCTGACTGAAACTCGAATAAATCATTCCTCTGCAGATGATCTGTTAGCTGTTTGACAACTACTCTTTCAAGAATTTTTGAGATAAAAGGAAGGTTGGATATTGGCCTATAATTACCTAAAACAGCTTGGTCAAGGGATGGCTTTTAAAGAATGGCTTAATTACTGCCAGCTTGAAGGCCTGTCATACATAGCCAATTATTATTTGGTGTCTCTAACTTAAGTTGGCCACAAAAATGTCTTGGTGTTCCCCCGGATGAGCTAGAGGAGATGGGTATGGCGAGGGAGGTAATGGTAAATGGACTGGTTCTTATATAGCGCTTTTCTACTCTGAGCACTTTACATAACAAATTTATTCACACCAGCACCTTTTCTAAGCTGAAGTGCTCACTATCTACACATTCACACTCCGATGGATGCATCGGAGGGCAACATGGGGTTAGTATCTTGCCCAAGGATATTTGGCATGGAGACTGGCGCAGACTGGAATCGAACCAGTAGCTGACCTGCTCTACCACCTGAGCTACAACCACCCTGTGGCCAGGCTGTCTGGGCTTCTCTAAGTGGAATTTGTGGTCGAGCAGAGCGAGGGAGTTTGCTCTTTGCTCCACTACAGGGCCTGTCTCACATGGATGAAAACTTCTCTGCCTGACCGAAAAGCATATCCACATTTGCAAGGCAATAGGTCCTGCATTAGTATAATGGAAGAAAATTAATGGTTCTTAGTTTGATACTTCCCTTACTTTCACTAATGTGAATATAAAATGATTATAGTTCAACTAAATACAAACAGAATATTCTTATAAAGAAGACATTTGTTACTCACCACAATTTTATGGCAGATTTCCATGTAATTGAGCGTAAAGTTCGGCTCCAAATGATGCCAGCAGTAATAGGGTGTGCTGTCCTTAGTCAGAGTGAGGAATATATTGACGATGGAAACGACACATGCCACAATTTGCATCACCAAACAGGCCCTCAGCTGAGAAAAAAAGATGATACAATTATTTGATTGGAGACATGCATACATTGCATAAGAAGATATGAAAAAGCACTTTAAATTTCGGTCCTGATATAGAATGTCGGTTTAACTCCTCCCACTTGTTTCCAGCTATTTGCTAATAGCGTGACTGCCTATGTCTGTCTGCTGCATTATGAAAAGTACTGCCTCTACATCCAGGCCATATGTGCTGTTGCATGTACTGGTCACTGTCTGTCCTGGCAGTAAAACGTCATGGACAAGGTCACTTGACAAGTGTAACAACCAGCTTCATTCAGCCTTACCCAGTAATATTTAAAGGAAGTGAGACTGAGAACTGTTCTGTTTCTGTGGCAGGGGACTTCAACAGTGCGCATTCACTGATATGTTAAATATTTTCTGGTACATTTTGGTTGGTTGGTGTTTTGAAGCTTTTATGTGAAGCTATTATTTGTAGTTCGTATTGTTGTATGTGCATGCTTGTGTTTTCACACTCACTGTTGGCAGATGAAGATTCTGTGCTGCTATAGCTATGCTCCCAGCTATTATCACCTGTACAGAGAACAAAACCACACACAAAAAGGCTGACATTGGGCCAAGTCTGGAATTAACAAACAGACAGAATGAACAGGTAGTGAAACTTTTCTATTAGTTGGATCATTGGTGGTTAGATCCCTGGCTGCTCTAGTCTGAATTCCAAAGTACCCTTGGGCAAGATATTAACTACAAGTTGCTCTCCAATGGATTCATTGGAGTGTGATTGTTAACTAGAAAGCATTTAGGCAAGAAAGGAAGTGTTGGTATGAATGGGACATGTTGTATAAAATGCTTTAAGTTCTCCAGTAGAGTAGGAAAGTGCTATATAAAAACCAGTCCATCTATATACAAAAATTATGTTTTGCACTCATACTTTCTTGTATTTAGCCATCAATTGCTGGAGTAGTTGCAATTAGACGGACTGGCCATCAATTGCTGGAGTAGTTGCAATTAGACGGACTGGCCAAGGTAATTAAATAATTATCATCTAATTTATAACACGGACAGCTTGCCAACATGTTGCAGTCACTCTGAGTCTACATAGATGGGTACAACTTATTCACTACGTCCCTTTGAAACAAAGAACTCTATATTTTAGGTTATATTAAGCTGTTAAGTGCCTGTGTCAATTTGCAGATCAGTGATTGTCTTGCAGTAAAGATGTCACTATTTGTGAAAACATTTTGTGTCTTTTAGATTCTAACTGGACTTGGGATGTAAGTAGTAATGAAGTTATGACATTTTTCATGCCTTATATAGTATCTCTGACCGTCTAATGCTGTGTGTGAGGGTTTGCAAGCTTACCAGGGAAGATAAAATGAAGAAAGGTATATCAATGGGCAAATAACTCTGGTTCTTCAGAAGCACAATGGTGCTGAGCATCATGAAAACACTGAGGCTGATCTGAGTGATCTGAAGTAAAGTCAGGAAAAAAATTCAGAAAATAATTACACACACAGACACACACACACAGACACACACATGCACACACACAATATACCCCCAGAGCTTTGGGTTCAGCTTCCAGGTACTTCTCTTTCCTGTGGCTGTTTCTCTGGAAGGTGATTGTGACCAGAGGACTGTGACCTGGGTCGTTGCCTTCTTCCACAACTGATGCTTCATCTGAAAGCATCAGTGAAATGATCTCTGTTACTGCCGCACTGTTTTGACTTAGTTCAGTATCCAAACTATGTTGCTAAACTTCACTGCAAATCACAGTAGTATTCATGTAGGTTTTGGTTAATGGTCAGATTTACATTACAATTATAACTGCGTTTACGCAGAGCCCAGAATCTCGGAGGCTGACAATAAAAGTGAGGTTACATTGTGGGTTTGTGCTGTTGTACGTAATAACAGTGCTGGATACATTGTTTCTCGGCTCACTAACAGCAGACGTGTGTCGGTGCGCCGTCTATGTGCAGATTGCTTAATCTGCACAAAGCAGCTCGTTTACAAACATGCCTCATCTGGACATCTGGATTTCATCAGACGCACTGCTCTCTCATTTCCCCTTAAATCAAAACGGGGACATCGTAAATTTAGCACCGAGAACTAAGGTCTTTTAGTATTAAGAATAAAATATTGTTGCTCATCTTGAGAGTAAAGTCGATATTCGAGAAGCCAAAAATCTATTTTGAGAAAAACTGGCGATTACAGTTGTTTGTTTAGCTCATAAACACAGTGTGGTGATCAGTAAAAGGGCGTTGAAAAGATGGTGCGGAAATCTACATCTGGATAGAAGGAAAAACCACAAAAACTTAAAGAAGCGGATTTGTGCAGAATTGGTGGTAACCGACAGATCGATGGTTGGTTCCACCCTCCTGTAAAAACGGTGGCTGTTGTATTAGTTTGTTTCACTAACTCATGTACACGATGTTTCAGTAGAGGCTACAGTTACACAATTGTAATCAACAAATGTCGATAATATTTTTTCCGAATGTAGCCCTAATACACAATCGTTTAGATTTGTTTTGTTTTTTTTTGTTATTTATCGATATTTTACCTGCCATGATTTCACAAGATCCGCTGCAACTCCGCCCAGACAACTCGCCACTTTTCTTGGTTTATGTGCTGACCTCGGACTTTTATGGGGAAGTTCGGCATCAGCTTGTTGGATTTCGAGTTCGAGTCCCACCCACTCCTCTGCCGGGCCCGTGTCCGCTGCTGGGAGCTGGGGGCGGGCAGCGCCCTCAGGTTTCCCGCAGCGTTGGGGCCATGAGACGTATTTAGTGCTGCTGATATGTTTGCGTGATTAGTCATAGTTATACCTGACTGCCTGACCGAAAATAGTACAAAGGCAACATAAGAAAGACAAAGTTTGCTACTCTTGCTTAGTAAGATTTCAACTACTCTGGTTTACTGACCTGTTTTTGGTTTTGCTCCTTCTCTGCTGTTTTCAACACTAATCTCTAACCGGGATTCGGGAGGAAACAGAGCTTCTGTAGATATGACTTTGTACGAAGAGTATTGGGGCCACAATAAGAAAGGAAAAGACTGCTGATTTTTTTTAAAGGTCTTGATTCAAGACTGACTGCCACGGCTGCCATGCCCTCTACAGTTTTGTAATACCATTAGCACAGCCACACACTTAGAAATAATATGATTTTTATTGGAAAAGGACGTGAAAATTAGGTACAAAGTGCTCACATGCTGTGCACAACAGTAAAGTCCAACTTTTTTGCTGTGGAGCTGCCAGTCACTAACACAGTTCTAACATCACAACGTCCCTTTTCATTACATCAACAAAAGCACACGAAAGATCAATAAAATTATTGCCGAAGAGTTGGTTCACACCAATACATTTACCACCACGACAGAAACTCCTTTGTTGGTGTAGTATGGTGCTATGGTGACATGCAGAAGGTTTTGGTTTCATTTGTTCAATTTTTGTGACATCTCTGAGCTTTTTTTTTTTTTTACTTCTCATCAAAACTACAGATAAATTTAGCTTGTGTATTTTAAAAGTTGAATGTAATCGGCTGTAGCACTGACAATCTTTTTCGTTTTTTTTCAAAGCTCCACACATACAAAGATTGAGTAGATTTAGATGTCTTCTCACTTTTCTGTATTGCATCAATTTTAATCAAAAGAATCATTTATATGCTCTAAAATTAAAATAGAGTGTCATTTATGATAAATGTCACTCTATTTTAATACACTTTAAACCCTTTATCTGTCCCACATCCACAGCCAAATAAAAACACAAATGAACCCAACATGCAAATGAACAGTTTACTTTGTTACTGTTGTTTACAGTTTAAGAACCTCAACACAACTGCATAGTACCCTGCTGCCAATTAGTGGTTCGCTTGTGTGATTGTTGTTTCTTCAGCATAAACAGAAAAAAAAAACAAAAAACGCGTGAGCCATTACAGATCTTATCAGGATGAGAGTGAAGTCATTACTGACCCACATGGAGGCTCCGTTCAACTACAGTTTGACGATGGCAGAGACAATAGGTTGAGACAACAATCAGTGCAATTATTAATGATCCCTTCAGCTGATGATAGCTCATGATCCAGAAACAGTATAATCATCACCTCCCTTTTTATGAAAATTAAATTAAGAACATACAAGATGTGATAAAAAAAAAACACAAACATTTAATACAACATCCTGTAACAGTTTAAAAGAAAAAAAAAACATTAATGCAGTTCTATTGAGCCAGCTGTTCCAAATTTTAAGAGAAGATGATTAAAAAATGACTTTTACTTGATAACTCTTGAGTTAAGTGATAGCAACAGTTGGGTTGTGACTCATAATTGGAAGCCACTGTGGTCAATAATGAATCTAAAGTAACACACAAGTATTACTTTGGACTGTAAAAGAAAATACATGGCCTGATTCTGTTGAGACATCCTGGTCAGGTTTTATCTGTGTAGATGGTGATGTTGATCATCATTCATTGGGGTGGAATGCAACTCTGTGATCCATTCCCTGTTTATCTACCATAATTGCACAAATAAACATCCCAGCAACTGGCATTAAATGAAAAAGTAAGTGCTCGACTTTTCATACCGGCATTTCAAAACCTGGACGGAGTGTAGAGTAAAATGAAAACGAGTATACTTTTTTTTTAATTTAAACTGTCCTGCATTTAACCCTTTTAAAACTAAATTAAAAAATATATATTCTCAAATTGTACAATGAAGCTGTTTAAAGTGGCACACATACACAGGAACCTTTGAATGAAAACTGTAACTAACCATCAACCAGTTAAATTAGGAGACAAGGACAGAAGTGACAGGTTTCAGTAAAGATCCCCTCCATCCCCATAAGACGGTCTCAGGGACTACTTTTCTCTTTCTGGACAACCCCCCTCACAGGGATTGGTAGCCACTGGTCCTCTTCCTGCGGCTCACCAGATAGATCACCACCACCAAGATGATGAGCACCAGCAATGTCACTCCCACTCCAATGGCAACTTGGTAACCATGATCATCCCCAGGACAGTGGTCAGCTGGAAAACACACACTCTCATTTAAACAGCATATCACTTTTATAAGTGATCATTTTTTCTAAGAACTGATAACTGTCAAAATCCACATTTGGAAGACTGTGTTCAGTTCAGTCAAACTGTCTCTAAATTATATTCTGCAATCCAACAACTGACAAAGACTATGGAGCACACACAGCGAATATGTAACATCAAATGAAACTTTTCTATGAAATCTACTTAGGACTTATTGGACTGTAGTTAAACCTGTTCTTCCTGAGCCACATTGTCTATTGTCAAGCTGTCACCTGTCTCACCCAGCTGCTTTAGTTTCCACTTTTAGAAACTCAAATGATGACAGTCACTCATGAGGAAGTATCAGATGTCTAAAATGTCAGTATAAATTTTAACCAGGTCAGAATGGCTTTTTATTGTGCATTACATGTTTTTAAGGACTACTACTGATGCAACAATGAATAATCACCGCTTCCTTGCTTTAGCTCCAGGACCTAGGTTTGTAACTGTATACACTTAGAGTTAGTGGATTTTTTTTTTTTTTTGTATGCTGATCATACACGTCACACACATCGTTTGGCAAATATTGTTTGGAGAACATTATTAAAATATGATGTT
>VUQR01011859.1:0-18169 GCA_015108515.1 Hemichromis elongatus
GGAGTTGAAATGCAGCGGTTTGGAAGCATTTAGCGAGACTCCAAATGCCAAACCAGACCGCTGACAGGTCTCGCACACAACAGCCGCTCTATCACGTGACCCATACTGCTCCGGTGCGTTGAGCTGGGTTACGATTTTAGGCGCTTGATTAATTTACTTGTGTTAAATGCGCTAACTTTTGAGCCTCCTCTGGACAATTTCGCTGAGCACAATTTGCAGTCCGCCTTTGTTTTGTCGTCTTCATTCACTTTGAAATAGTTCCACATGGCTGACATGTCTCGCATCTCATTCTCCCCACTCTGAGCTGCAGCCGGGGCCTGGGGGCGGGCACTCGGCACCTGTGATTAACCCCTTACACGCCGCTCAAACATAGACATTTCTCAGACCCTGGTATCGGTCCCCGGTATCGGGGGACTTTTAACGAGTACAAGTACTTTAGAAAATGTGGTATCGAGGCCGATACCCGATAGCGGTATCGGTATCGGTGCATCCCTAGTATTATTATATTGTGTTAGTTTACTACCTGGATTATTCCCAAAGACAACTTCTTTTGAGTGCATCGAGGACCATCTTTATCCTGCACTCAAGTGGTCAGATTTAGGGAATAAAAGAATGGTAGCTGCTCAACATCTTGCTTCCTGTGTTTTTCCCACTGCTGACTTTTTCTGTAAAACCCCAAGAATGCACGTGTAATTTTAATAAGTGAAATTCAAAGCCCAAACTAAAGCCATGCAAGTATCTAAAATAAAACATGTTTCTGTCAGAGGGGAAAGTGGATTTCAGTGAAAGTGAGAGCATTATTAATGTTTTCTATGAATTAACAAATACAGAATGCTATTGTCTGCCTGTAAAAATGTTTGGCTTTTAAATACGTAACCCCTTTTTCCTGAAATAAACTACAGAGGGAGCTGAAATTGTCAGGACCTGTTACGATGGGACAGTTTAAATCCATTTTTAAAGGATCGAGAAAATGTGACCACCTTTGATGCCTCTCTTAACCATCTGTCATTGAATATAATTTGGATGGATTTGTGCTCACTTGCTTGTATCTCACTTGTATTTGTTTCTTTACTTGTATATTGTTACATTTGTTGTCATTTCTTTGGGCAGGGCTCACTTGAAAAGAGATTTTCATCCTCAGTGAGACTTCTACCAGGATGAAGACAGACTCTACCTGCAGTTAGGAGACGAGCAGATCCGTGCCCAACTGTTTCTGTTTCTTTATTAATCCAGCATCTATCAGAAAGACCCAGCGTCACTGTTTTCATATATCAGGACACCTAGTTGTGTTCTTTTTATCTAGATTGAGCAAATCAAAAGTCATGCAGTTCTCACATAAACACATCATAAATAGAAACATTTCCATCACTTAACCGCCACCTGTGCAGGTTTCTGCTAACGCTTTGTGCCAAAATCCTTTTTAAAGTTGCTGCTTTTAATGTTGCAAGCACCCCGTAGTGCAAACACACATTTAAAGGCCTTTCAGCTACACAAAATGCTGTGTCTGAACTCACGCAGCCACTTTGTTCCCCAACATGTGTCTCTAATGTGGACAGTACACACGATCTTCCACTGTCCCTTCTCCTGCAGCCTCTTATCACATAGTGTAATTTGCCTCCGGCCTTTGTTGCACTGTTTCATAGTACTTAACCAGTCAACGTGGGGAGTCCTTGGCTTAGGAAGTCCTGAGCCATAAATTTCATTTTCACAATGAGAGGAGCACAGGGGCTGGTCAGGACCCCCATTTGCTTTCTAACCCAGCTTTTATTCATTCCCTGCCTAAATAACATCAGGCCCTCCTGTCCTGTCCTGTCCCACCCCGAAATTCCCGATCCCCTCTGTCACCCTGTCGTTCTCAGACCGAGCCGATACAACGGGGTTACTGCGGAGTTTGCCGGCCTGCTCATTAAGCATCGTGTTCTCTCCCACCCTTTCCAGCCCTCTGTCCTATTCACACCGCAGCCCTAATTACAACTTTACAGGCAGCCATCAAACCTCACCTCATTACCCCAAATCGACAATCCAAAATACCCCAAATAGAACCCCCAAGAAAACAGACTGAGATGAGATGTGGCCAAAGAAAACATATGATGTATGAAATGATTTAGTGGAGAAGGCCAAAGCAAAAACTTGGATGATTTTACTCAAATTAAAATTCAGCTAATCTATGTGAAAAAAAAAGAAAAAGAAGTAAACCAATTTCTTCCTGAATTTGCGTGCAGCTAAAATATTACATTAAAATAGGAAAATACTATGTGACCCAGAGGAGAAGGGGTTATATTGTTTAAAACCTATAACCTGTACTCTGTATAGAGTTGGAGCTGAAATGAGGAATCCCTCATTTTGGTGTCTTTAGAAAAGGCCACTCGTCATCATCCCACTATATTTTATATTTGACTTCATCTAAACTCATAAAGATATAACGGTTTGAGCTGTTATTACATTTGTTACTGACAGACAAATACAGATGTATGTTTAGGTCTTCACCCCTACAAAGAGCAACGCTTGTAGCTTTGTTCTACACTCAGTGGTTTCTGTCATATTTCAGGCTCTCCCTTTGGGAAAACTATTCTAACGGTCCCCAAACCGCGTCTTTATTGAGGTGTCAAAACTCATCCAAATGAGTACGGGGTGGTCGCCAAATGCCATCTTTATGGGTGAAAGAGTTAAGACGTTAATTTTAAATAAGAAGTTGGAGGCTCCCTTATGTCACTATAGGCACACTGTTTTGGTTTTTTTTCTCAAATCTTCTCATTATTATTACAAAATAAAAGTGAAGTTATTGCATGGAGTTATTTTAGCCTGAAATAAAACATTCGCTCTGCGAGTTATGTTTCTGATCTCTTTACTCAGAGGATCTGAGCCCCTTCCCAGTAAAGGAAAGGTGGTAGGAAGGTTACAGAATAACTGACTACCGATTGTTAAGTTCTAAACTTTTCTGTTTATTCCTGGAACCAAATATCAAGTCAAAACCATAAAAGAAGGAGATACAATGTAGCTTTAGCTCTTAAACTGGACTTTCTCGCGGGAGTTTTGTGGGATGTTCTCCTGTAAAAACTCCCTATGTTTTAAACAGATGACTCAGCTTTTGTGCACTTTCACAGATATGTTCTGATGGGCAAGTACTTTGCAATTTTTAGGATAATGTAAAAAATAAAATAAAAAAAAAAGACAGTACAAAATTTTGAAATAGAAAATAACTATCCAACCCCATAAATTTGAGAAAGGTGACACATTAAAATTAATTAGCTCCCAGAACATTAAAAAAATATGCAAACTTGTTTCCTTAGAATAACTAAGAACAGCTTATTTAAGATGACTAAGATAGTACGACTTATTGTTGTGAGTATACTGCACTGCATGGGCAAATTTTGCTTATAATAATTAAAAATCAGTCAGCCGGGTGATACCCTGTGAACTCCACTTATATGTATAGAAATGTGTTTAAAGGGTCAGATGTATTATGCATAAAATTTTATAGATATGTGGCAGATTGTATGTGGCCACATGCACTCTCAGCATCATACTGTTGCATGTGCTAAACGTCTCTAAGCTCCTCATTACTTAGAAGGAATGGATTACTTCTGTGTTGCAGGGTACTTTTATTAAATAGAGAAAGAAAAAAAGAAAGAGTAAAGCATCATTGTGCTGCTTTTAAAGTGCATTTTGTGCAAAAACTGCTTTAATTTTTTATCTTAAATAGCTAGAAAACTGTGGCGCTTTAACAGTGCGTGTGAGCACCATTGTGGTAATGAACCCCTGGCCCTCGGTTTGCCCTCTGAACCCTCGGTGGCCTCAGAAGCAGGAATTCCAGTTAACACATCACAGATCAGTTTTCTTTTCTTCATCGTTTTGTGTTTTTGTCGCTTCTCGACAAACGTTGGCTGGGTGTCGACGTGGCCTGACAGGCACCGGCCCTCTCCCTCCTCTGTTTTCCTGTCCTCTTTCTTTCCTTCCTTTCTCTCGCTCCTCTGTTTGGGCTTCTCTTTCTTGCCTCCTTTTCTGCTTAATTGAGTTGTTTGGCAGGCGGGCTTGTCAGACAGCGCCGTCTATGTGGGGAGTCTGAGGGGCAGGGGGGCACCCGCCATTGTACGCCCAGAGACGGGTTAGTTTTTCAGTGTTACTGCTGCATGAGTGACCAAGGCCCAGATTTGGGGGACATCAAATATCTGAATTATCAAGAAATAGCTCCTTGGTTATTTGTTTCCCCTACTACGTTCGGATTATATCAAAATAACAAAGTCATTTTCAGATTTTAACTTGTTGGAAATTCGTATTGTAATTTTCAATTTTTTATCAATTCGAAAAATTAATTTGCTGTCTTTGTAAGTATGATTTTTAAAAAAAATTATTGTCAAAATATGTATAAATCCATAAATATTATATATACCACACGTTGCCCAAATAATAGTGGTTTGAAATATTAAAATAATATATTTTTGTCAATTTATTTTTGATTATAAATGTAGTTTATATCCTTTTTTGGGATTTAGGCTGTTAATAAATGCACTCAGTTTTAAGTGCTCAGCAAACTTATGAATATCTCCTTCATATGAGACGCCAGAGTGGTGTGAAGAAGGCAAACACCGACTGTGTGTGGAGTCATCAATCATGAGGGTGGAGGATTCTCTTCTCACTTCTTTACTCTGACGAGTGCGTCGCGCGATCCTGTGATCCCGCTCTAGCGGTGAGGAGACCCGCGGAGGATGGAGAAAAGGAAAGATAGTTAAGATGAATTTATTTTAAGTGTTTACAACTGAAGCTTCATGCATAAATAAATCATTTTCATTACCACTAATGTGTTTAAAGAAGTCATTACCAGGACTTCAGCTTAGCTGTTTAAACACTACATGGCTGATAATTTGCATGCTGTAGTGTTTAGGATCCTTTACTTCCATGCAGCTGTTTGCTTAACAAGGGGAAATTTATTTTAATCTTGCAACTTATTTATTTTTATTCATTTAGACTTTTTCAACCCCAAAGTCATGTCTGACTAAATCATTTGCCTTTGTGTCAAAAGACCCGAAGTATTTTCAGAAACTGCTACTGTTATAGATTTTTGTTGCTTTTCATCTACTCTTTAAATGTGTTTATTATCAAAGCGCTGCATCAGTCTGATTAATCTCTTTGTCTGCTAGAAACTTTTAAAAAATGCAATGAAAAACTTCAAAGCTTTCATGTGTAATGGATTGCTTCTCGTCGTGAGTCCACAAATTCTGGGACGCAACGCACACTTTTGATTGTGTCGGTATCTTTTAATCGTTTTGTTGTGTGTATTGTTTGTATTTGGTGGTGGTGGAGGAAACGCACTCGTCTCTTCCCTCAGGGTCCATGAACCTGTCCATCTGCTCACACATGCACACATGAAAGCAGACAAGGGCAAAGGGGAGAGTCTTTGTTTTCATGTGTGTGTGTGCGTAAGTGAATGTGAGTGTGCATGTTATAAATATGAGATTTTTCTAGATGCAGGGGGCGTAGTCAGTTTACATGGTACAAGGTCTGGATCAGAGCCACTAGACTTCAGCTCCCTCCCAAAGGCCACCCCACCTCTCCTTACTTTTAAATTACAACCACACACACACACACACACACACACTTTTAGGGCTGCTCTGACAGCTACAACCCCCACCAAAACACTCACACAGACACTTGTGCCATCACACAGCCGTTCTCTTTCTGCTGACCAGCAGAAACCCTGGACACCTCAACCCAAGGACAGCATGCGCACGTGTGTGGATGTGTGTGTGTTTGCAAGGGTTGCTAGGGGCCACAGCTCGCTCACTCCTCTCCTCCAGCCTGCTGGAATGCCAAAACCAGCCGGCAGGGTCAACTCCGGAGTCAAAACACTTCAGAGAAATGAGGAGAGGCCAAGCGAGGACTTGCATTTTTATCACACAGGTACATGATTTTGACCCACTGAACAATAAACCCAAAGGACTTTAGTCTGGAGCCTGAAAAGAGCTCCGCCATAAGTTAAAAGGTGGACAGTGTGTGTTTGCTTTGTTGCTGTAAAGGTCAGTAAGGTGGGGAGAAACTCAAGTGAATGGAGCTTAACACTTAGCAACCGTTACAGAATGCATTTTTTATACTATAAATACAATTTTAGGCATTTTTTTTTTAAATTGAGTGTAACCTAGATTGGCACTCTGACCTCAGGCTGTTCCACATTGCTGAAGCGTTCCTTTTAGTTTTATGACCAGGTCCTACAGAGATCTGTAGAAGACAGCGTTTTATGTTTCATCAGTCAAGAAGAAAGTGTGTTTGATTTACTCCCCTGTACACTTTGTCAGTCTGAATTAGTTCTGTTAATATAAGAGCAGTATAGCATAAGTAACATCGTTAGAGTCCTCACAGTGGTTTGAGGGGGAGGGGCTTGTTTCTTAGATTGTGAATCCATGAAAAATGATTTTAGTCAAATCAGCACGTATTGGTTCCACACTTTGAAGTCATTCCATGTTTTAACTGTTTGATTTGATCTTTTTGTGTAATACATTAGAAATCTGTAAGGAATTTAAAAAAAAAGAAGCCATTTTAGAGGCAATAACTGACGATTCTGAAGCAATGCAGAGTGATTGTGTGTCCTTTTGTGTATATCAATGTGTGTGTGTGTGTAGGGGTGTGTGTTGGGCAGTGTACCCACCATCCTGAGTCCTCTGCTGGAAAGGGCACAGTCCATTCCTCCTGTGTGCAGGTGTCATGGCTGGACCTCTTCATTTGCATATATTTGCATGCTGTCAAACGGAGCTGCTGCTGACAGCTTCCAATGCCGACTGTCTTCCTGGATCCTGGCCCAATCCTGTCGGCATGGTTACACGGCACTGCAAAAGGCGGTACGGCAGCCTCGCGCCCAGACAGATCGGCCTCGACGAGAGATTCGGTGAGCTGTCGCTCGGCGGACGACAACTCCAATGACCTCCAAACGTCAGCGAGTGAAGGCAGGATGGATAAGATGCGTGTAAATGTTGGCATGCAGAAGCGCGCAGACCTACCACCACAAAAACAAATTCTGATTGTTTTGTCAGTCATCACACGCTGAGGTGGACTGATGCAGAATGCATTAATGTACAAACTGCAGGAGCCAAAATCTGTTTTGTATGAAAAGCCCAATATCACAGACTTACCTCTTGGGATGCATCATACTACAGCCTAAGAACAAGCCTTTAAGAAGTAACATGAGTAAAGAGCGATAGATGGTAAAGTTTAAGTCTCTGTCTGTAGAAGTATGTTTGAATGCTCTTCAAAATGTATGTGAAATCATTATCATTATTTTCATATCATGAACTGTAGAAAACAGTGGACCTCATACACTCAGTTGCATATAAAATGAGGATACTTGTATCCCAGTAACTTGTGAATACTGACTGACTGCACTTTTCCTTCTATTGTCAGTAGGATGACGCAGTTTCCTCTTGTGTTCAATAACACTTCAACAAAAACGCTGAAGGTGAGCTCAATGTCCAATGTACCTCTCTTTCTAAATTAGACTGCCCTTCACCCACCACCCCTCCCTCCATTACCCATAAAAACATTTGGCAATCGTGCCGGGACTTTTCAGCAAAGACTTGTTTAGTCCCAGATTTCTGGACAGTAGGCATCAAGAGACGCAGGGGCCAAAGAGTCAAAATGGGCTCTATCTCTTCAGTCCCTCCCGCCCTCTCATCTCTGCCTCCTCGGCGGGTGTTTGTCATCCCCCGCTGAGCCAAACAGACGTGTGTTTACCAGTTTACTGTAGCTGGCCAGGGAGGCTTGTCGGTGCGCAGGCCAGCGCTTTGTCTCTCACACTGTGAAACACAACAGCAGTTAGACTTCTCCCTGACAGCATGCTAATCGTCTGATTTAACTCTCCCATGTTTAATCATGAGGGGAAAGGAAGGGAGTGAGAGATTATGATAATTGGTTCAAAGTTCTTTTGTGTTGGATCCCATCTGCACACTTTTGGAGTGAGGTGTCACTTTCTGCCTGTCGGTTTCATTTCCAGTGAGCAAACATATGTGGTTTGATTTTACAGGGTTTTGTTTTAAGAGAAAAAAAAAGCAGCACAGTCTTTTTTCTCTGAACATTAAATCACATGTTTGTCAGTGTGGGATTCATGTGTATAATGTAATGAGATTGCTTTTTCCCATGCTCCTTAAACTACTATGACTTAGATGACTGAGAACCAACACAGACACACCTGCAGGTTGGCACTTGTGGTGCAGGAGCGGGTATTTGTACTGGGTGTGAAGAAGGCTGAATCCTCTTCTTGCTGCTCCTCAGAAAATCTAATTAGGACAAACTTAGCAGAAATGTTATGTTTCAGCATAATTCAGATAATCTTAACACACGGATGCCAAATTTACCTTACGTTGTGGGCCCACACAGCCCACTTTGAACTTAAGTGTACTGGATCAGTGAAACTCCAATACACATTTAATCTCTGAAATTTGTCAATATGGGAAGAAGAAGAGCAATCTTAACACTCTGTCTCAGTTTTTATAGACGATAAATAAAATGACGCCATAGCAACTGAGAAAAGAACTGTGAGCACGACTCTTTGGACTTACATGAAAGACATAAATGTGTAAAATTACAGAAAAAGTTCTGGTAGCTCATTCCTCAGACTGTCCTGTAATTGTAAAACACAAAGTTCATGCTGATTCACAGAAAATGTCCTATTTTCATGAAATGAAGCCATTGTTAAAACATTTTTTGTGTATAATTAAAAGTGGATTCAGTGGTCATCAAAAAGCAAACATTCCTGCCATCTCATCACACACGCACACACACACACACACACGCAAAGATTAAAGTGAAACAAGCTGCGAATGGGTGAATGATTAAATTCTTCCAAGTGAGTTGAAACAAATGGGACACAGTTGAGGCCGACAGTGCATCAGGATGGGATTCAGACTGAATTTTGGTCTCAGAACATGTAAGATTTACAGACACTACAGTTTGACGGGCCGCCACAACAATCCATGCACTCTGTGACACAGACAATGGTGCGACTGTTCAGCCACAGACAGAAGTGTCCCAGCCATCTGTCTGCATACCCCCACACAACAAACATTGTGCTACATGCATACACACATACACACACTGATGCCATCCCTAAAACAAGCAGACACCTCACTGTCATACATGTGCTAACTTACTTGCAAAACATGCCCCCCAACCACTAAAGTTAATTTTTACACTTTAGTTTATGGAAGTGAAAAAAACGCCATACCTACACTGTCCTGCTCCATCACCAGACACCTATCCTACAGTATAATCAGTATGTGTGTTACAGTGTAAGTGCATAATAGTGCTAATCACAACCTGTGGCTTTGTTAGCATAAGTGGCATTTTCAAGTTCCCCGAGTTTTGCAACTGCGTTTGAAGTGCTATGGCAGATGGATAGAAAGCAATTTTCATTCTTACATACTTTATACGCTCATTTGGTTTGCTTACGAATTCTATTATTTTGCACTTTTAGTAAATATACAAAGCTTAATAGCAATAAATTTGATTAATAATCGGTTACTTTATCACATGAATACATAAAATGTTTTCTTTGTCATGTTGTGCACTGTGATATTCTATCAAAACTACTGTCAGAGAGCACTCCTGTGCTCTTCATCTGCACATATACACACACACACACACACATGGGTACACATCCGTGCACAAAGAGCTTTACTTCTAAAAAGACTATGTAAGGAAATACACACAAAAGGGTGTGTGTTTGTGTACGTGCGCATGTGTGTACCAGCAGAATAAGGTCGGGTCACCATACAGTCTTAGTGACAGCTGAGTATTGAAAAGGCTGCTTGCAGAAGAGAGGTGCCTCTGTCTGTGTATGTGTGTGTCTGTGTGTGTGTGTGTGTTTGTGTGTGTATGAGAGAAAGAGAGAGACAAGACACAACAAGAAAGAATAGGAGATAGTCCGTTGCTTTCAGACACATCCTTGCACACCAAGGCGTCACACTGGGTGTGTGCGTTTGTGAGGTTCTGCATATTTTGAGCGCTTTTTGAATACGCTTAAAGTCAGTAGTTTTGAATTACTCTCAGTGTCACTCAGTGTCATCACAATCTTTCTGGGCTTTCAGGGAAATATGTTGAGCCACTGATGTATCGGTCAGTATAACATTTGGGATTTTAACAATATAAAGAGATGTGTTTAAAGTCATCTTATGATTTCTTATGACTTCAAACGCTCAATATTACAAATGCTTAAAAGTAAGAAATTATTAATTAAGCTGAAGTTGAAGTGCTTCATGGTGGTGATTGTTTTGGCCTGACTTTTAATGTGCTCCATTAATCGCAATAAAAGTTTGTTCAAGCAGAGTCTCATCTGATTTAAATTTGGCCGCAGTACCCCTCAAACATGGAAGCTCTGGCCATTGCTCTAGTGTGTCTATGAAGCTTTCTAAATCTCCTCTACTGTGTCACTTTGGCAACACTTCAACTTGAATTAAATTTTTGCGAGGAAGACGACAACCGAACAGAATTAAATTGAGCTCTGAGTACTGAGTAAGGCTAGAGACAACAGTGCTGAAGGTCTGCACTCGAGGTCTGAGCAGTCACCTTAGAGTTGAAGGTGCACAAATCCCCAAATGCTAAAAAAAACCCCAAACCGTATAAACGTGGATGTTCTTGGTCATGTTCCTTACCTGATGGGCTTACCTGACGTTTTGGCTCTTCTACAAAAAGACTGCTATTCGTTCTTCGCTGGAGATCCAGTTGTCTTTGTCTGATCTTTGTCACAAAGGTTTGGTCACGTTTCACACAAACTTTGTCATTTTATGTTTCACGTGGTTTCTAATACTGCATTATATCACAATACCGTTTCTTTAAAAATATTTTTCTTCTAGTTTAACACATCTGTAAAGTTTAGCAAAACTGTGGTCAAAATGCTCAATGATGTGAAGAAATGCAGTGTTATTATTTTACATAGGTGTTTTTACCAAATGTGATGGTGTGTGGCCAGACAACTCCATTTTGGTCTCATCTGTCCAAAGCACATTGTTCCACAAATCCTTTGGTTTGTTCAGACGCAGCTTTGCAAACCTAAGCCATCTTCCCATTTTCCACTGGCAACCCTTTCCAAAAGGGTTTACTTCTAATTGTGCTGCCACGAACTTTAACATTTAACTTATGCCTGTAGAGTCTAAAAGCAGCTCTTGGGATATTTGGAATTTCATTGAGCATTGCATGATCTGACACTGGGATGAATTTGCTAGCTTGTCCAGACTGAAGCATTGTATTAACACACAGAAAAGCTTCAGTCAAGCAAATCGCCTAAACATCTATTTTTCCAGAGGTCGTGACACTTACTCATAATCAGTTTATCAAATGCATTTAATTAGCAGGACCTGGCTGCTACATTCCCTCTTATTTCCCGTGGAAGTAGTATAGATGCACTTGATTTTTCACAGGACTGCATAGAATCCCATAAAAAAAATTCCCGTCACTGTATGCAAACTTCCCTAGAGGCTAAAAAAGTACATTTTACATTTACACTATCAATCCAGTGTGAAGTTTATAGGCACTTGTGCACATAAGCAGGTCAGTGAGTGAACGCCATGACAAAGTCAAGTATTCCGTTTTCCTGTTGTTGAACACAAACCTTTGTTTTATATTCATGACCCAGGCTGTAATACATACATGAGAAATGAGTTAGAGTGCACAAATTCTTTTATGTGTCCCAAAGACTTCTAATGAACTCATATTTACATCTTAGTTCCTTTCCTTTAGAATACACAGGAACTGTCTACAAGTTTTAAGAAAAATAAACACAGGCTACTTTTGTATGCGTGCCTGTGTACTTTTATTTTAACTCATTATATCATATAAATACAACACAAGTCTGGGAGACCAAACACACATCTGCATCCAAGCACACAGAAAAGACACTCACGTGACAGTCTGAATGACACTGCTTCTTTATTTATTTCTATTTTTTTCAGCTTTTCTTTATTTCTTTATTCCTCTCCTCCTTTCTTAGAGCACCAGCAACAGGCTGGCCACTATAACCCATGTACCATTAGCATAACATATACAGAGTCGTCCCTGTTTTCAGTATGCGAGACAGTTGGCGGTAACAGTGTAATTCACAGTGAGTGCTGTCACAGTGAGAGAAGCAGAGACACATTCACTGTCTAACAGATGGCTCATACATGCTGCTGAGTCTGAAGACCTTCTATTCTCACACTCAGATGTTTCAAGGAGCAGCAACTGTTTCAATGCCTGTTTGTTTTACACGGGAATGACAGAAAACACATTTTCAACTGGAAAGTGGTACCAGGTTATAAATCAGTCATCCTGCTTTGTGAATACATAAACCTGGGCTTCAACAATATTCTAAGAGACTAAAATGTGTATTTTTGAACATGAATTTTGTTATTTCTGTGCAAAATGATAAAAATACAAAAGGTAGTTTGATATGAAATCTATCACAGTGGCATTCCATCAGTGCAAGCAAGACAAGCAGTGCTTGCCCGGTAAAATCCATTTAAATGCATCAATTAAAACTAAAGGCAAAGTATTTGCATAGTTCTGCCTCATACGTTTTCCTCATTGCCTGTTTGGACCATCCCTGACTCTGCTGGGCAAGGTGAAAGGGCACCTTTTTTTTGTTTTTTGTTTTGATTGGTTGTGCACCCACATTACAGTAAAAAAATAGATCCCTGGTCTTTGACAGGAGAGTGCTGAAAGACTAGGGTGCTAGACAGGTTGCAGTCAACTCTGCTTTCATTAATCTGAGATCAATTATGACTTGCGTGCTGTTTTCTCTTACTCACCACCTTGACTAACATGTGTGATGATGCATCACATTATATGCATCATCTGCATCATCTCTGCTTGCCTATTTGTAAAATAGTTGCATGTCCCTTTTATCTATGTATTTTCACTGTCTATCACAAAGAACCTGACAGTCTGTTCTTCTGGTACATGTCAGTGTTGCTACCTGTAATTAAAACAGTAACTCTATTTCTATTAATATTGTTTATTTACTGTGTCTTGTCTTTAAAAGAAGCGTAATGTTGAGATTGTTGTTGAGAAGATTTAACCTGGCACTATAACGTAACTTCACGAATTAATGACGTTTTCATTAATAATGGTTTTATAAGCTGCTCTGTGGCATTATACTATTTTCTTATTCAGATTTTCATCATCCACCACTCACCACCCCCTACCCACCATTCAGGAAAGGTACTCAGCTTCTGCTCCTTTTACGCCTTAAAGAGCAATACAGCTGACTAGAGTTCAAGGAGTGCTGTGAAGAATGGCACTGAGCTCTGTGTGAGCTCTCAAAAAGTGATACTGGTCAAGGAGAAAAGCTACAGAACTAATCAGTAGACTGCATTAGGAGAATAGATAGATGGAGGTGGAGTAACTTGCAAATTTGTCAGCCAGGAGACTGCAGCTCATGTTTGTTTATTAGCTTTGCGTTTTGCACTTTGTTTGCTAATCTGTTTTTGTTCTCAGTTTACTTTTGGTATTGCTTGCTGTGCATGTTTTGATACTAAACTTTAAGGAAATAACATGGTTGTAGTTTGGAACTTTACAACATTGGCAAATTACATTTACCTAGTGCATTTCAATGTAACGCCAAGTTCTCCTTTAAATAGTGTCCACATGTGATGAGTTAGGACTCAGAGACACATCCCATTATTGCTGTAACCCGGTGCATAATGGCAACAACTAAATGATGATGATGATATCTTGTGCATATCTTTGAGATGCCAGCTGACAAAACTGCAGGGAACAAGAAAAGATAGGTTTTACATAAAATCAAAGAAACATCCATTTTGGAGGCAACTGGTAATTCACTGACACAATAACCTTGTTTTGTCACATGCAATAAACATTTTGAATGACTTTCAGCTCGTTCAGGGTTAACTGCAGTGTTTTGAGCTCTCTGGGAAATGTATCTTCAATTTGACAACAACTTCAAAAATGTTCACTGAAATATATCTGTCTATTTAGAAAAACTGTAAAGCGTAACTGTTTTCAAAAACTGTTCTCTAGGTTGACAGTGATTTGCATCACTGCCACGCCTCCCTTTTATATTTGTGGACTCTTGCTTTCAGAGAGGACAGTTTGAAAGCCTGTAGTGCCGACGGTGCAGATGCCAACGGATACCTTGGGCGTATCCCACAGATGCCAGCAGCTTTGGAAACATGAGAGTATTTCATGCCCAATCCCAGTTAAATCGTTTGATTTTTTTTTTTTTTTTTAAATTCAGCAAACAATAATGAACACAAAAATTAGTGCTGGTGGGATTTAAATTGCAATCTTTTTGAAGAGGTGAGTACATATTATCAACATTACAGAGTGATCTAAAGAAAATTTGCCAGTCATAACTGTCAGATGAGCACTTCTTCTGTAAGAGCCAGTATACATCTATAGTGACCCATGTCTGGATATTGTTTCCCAATTAGCTAGAATGGCAGTCATTTCTGCAGAGACTGCTACAAACATCTGAAACAACAGCCAGTGTATTTAGCAATTAGCCACAGCGTGGCCCGATGGGAGTGGGAGTGTCCTGGCAGAGAGAGAAAACATCAGGGACGAACCTGGAGACAGTGCAGGGTAGAGACGACTAATTTCCCTCAGGAGGGCTCAGATGAGCACACAAGCACAAAAGGAAGAATACAAAATATATACACACATACGGAAATATGCACATGCATTCAGCCACACACACTTGCACACACAACCTCTTTTTGTCTTTGATAAAATCCCAGAGGAGTTCATAGCTGTAGCCAGTATAGCTGCAAACTGAGTGTCGACCAGTGTGTTGTGTTCTCTCTGTGTCGTATATCTCTTGTCTAATGAGGAGGTGCCAGTTTCACCAGTTAATTTACCAGAAGACAGTCGCACACCGACTCACACTGACATTTATAGGCAATTAGGACCTGCCTGAGAAAAGTGTTTGTCTGTGTGCATCTGTGTATGTTTGTGTGTATGTGATAAGTGCAGCAGTCAGGTCAACATTTTCATCAGCTCAAAACTGACAGTACAGCCCCGCAGCTAATTTTGTTTGGATACACATAATGGGGAGACATTATTTTAATTGTATTATGACTTGTAGACATTTTGTTCTGTGTATTTTACAAGGCTTCTACTTTTCATGCACGTATGCAAGCATGGTAGGATTTTTATACATACAGTTACAGTGGTGTGAGAAAGTGTCTGCCCCCTTTCTGATTTCCTATTTTTTTTATATGTTTGTTACACTTAAATGTTTCAGATCATCAAACAAATTTACATATTAGACAAAGATAACATAGTTAAACTCTATTTCTAAGTGAAGGTGTAGCGTCCAAATCAATGGCCCTGTGTAAAGAAGTGATTGCTTGTAACAGTCTTAACGGTCACAACCGCAATTGAGTGTTTGCAATAACAAGCAATGAGTGTTTTACAGCACTGTGGAGGAATTTTGGCTCCTTTCATCTTTGCAGAGTTGCTGTAATGCAGCCACACTGGAAGGTTTTTGAAGATGAACCACCTTTTAAAGTTCTTGCCACTGCATCTCATTCAGGTCAGGACTTGCCACTCCAAAGTTTTAAGTTTGTTTTCGCTCAGAGGTGGACTTGCTGGTGCGCTTCAGCTCGAGATCACAAAGCGGACATTCTCCTTCAGGACGTTTTGCCAGACAGCAAAATTCATGGTTCCGTTTACCACAGCAAGTCTTCCAGTTCCTGAGGCAGCAAGGCAGCCCCAAACTATCACACCGCCACCAACATTTTTTACAGTTGGTACGATGGTCCTTTTTCTGAAATGCTGTTACTTTTATTCCAGATGTAATGGGACACACACCTTGCAAAAAGTTCAACTTTTGTCTCGTCAGTCCACAGAATATTTTCCCAAAAGTCTTGAGGATCATCAAGATGTTTTGTGGCAAAACTGAGACGAGCCTTTGTGTTCCCGTGGCTCAGCAGTGGTTATTGTCTTGGAACTCTGTCATGCAGGCCATTTTTGCCCAATCTTTTTCTTACAGTGGAGTCATGAACTTTGACCTTAACTGAGGCAAGTGAGACCTTCAGCACAGGGCCATGTTGGTTTGGATTTTTTCCCCTTAAAAATAAACACCTCAATTTAGAAAATTCCTTTTTATGTTTACTCATGTTATTTTTATCTAATGTTATTTTTTTTTGATGATCTGAAATGTTTAAGTGTGACAAACATACAAAAAATAGAAAACCAGGAAAGGGACAAATGGTTTTTTACACCACTGTAACCATAGAGTACGGTGCCAAACTCTAGAGTCAACCTTTATTTCAATATATTTTGCCAAGAAAATGTTAAATAACTCCAGCAATTTATTAAAACATCTGTAAACATTGATAGAAATGCAGTATATAAGGGAAAAATGGAGTTTGATAAGTTTGATCAGTTTCATTGCTCAGATGAGCCCGTAGACTCTCTTGCAGCTGGTCAAAGGTCACAAAACAGAGATGAGCGATGCAACAACGATCACCCGGAGGATCATATGTGATGTAATGCTGCTTGCATCACACTGTATCTCCCCCAGCTGATGACAGTCAGTTTTGTTTCCCCTGCCAGCACATCCCAGCTGCTATGAGGCAATGTAGTCTGCCAGGCACAATACGGTGTGTCAGCCTGCAACAATGGAAGACTTGTGCTCCCTGGATGGCATCATTGTCACAGCTCTCTTTTTTTCTTTTAGAAGGGGAAGGCTTTGTGGATTGTTGTTTTTTTGTTGTTTTTGTTATTGTTGTTTTGGCTATATGTCTAGGTTATCTAGTTATTAATCCCCGCATTGTTGGCAGATAAACATGAATGAATGATGATGCACAGCACTTACACAGACAGGGTGTGGGTCAGGGGAAGTAGAAGGATATCTTGGGATTGCAGGGGATATGACATTTTGCCAAACCAGGCTGTTGATGGGAAAAGTGGACCAACCTCAAGCCCACTTAAAGCATTAATCAGAGTTCTAGGGCTTGCAGTAAAGCAGGACAATTTGGAACCATTGATCCAAGCTCAAAACCTGTATTTCCTCCAAAGGCCACTTGAGGCTTCAAGTCAAGTCAGTCCTTAAACAGTCCTAAGGTTGTTCAGCCTGAAACAATCTCTGTGGGTTTCTTTAATAACTTACATGTTAAATATCGTTAACTTGTGGACAAAATTGCTAATTTGCACATATAGTTTAATTTGCATGCATGTTTGTCTATGAATGTAAATTTCTAGCATCACCTGCCTTCCAAATTCAGGTTCACAAAACATCACCAAAAAGTTATAAAGCTAAAATCAGGGCTTTAAAACAGGAGTTCAGGATGGGTGATATTACTGTGCAAAGTTCTAATGTTTTTTAAACCTCAATATGAAAGTTTCTTTTTATGTCAAAACAGATAAGGCGTACAGTATCTTAGCTACTCTCATAAAGCCCATCATACAGGCCATTATGGTGAAACAATCACCATGACAGAAAGGTCACTTACAGTACATCAAATGAGCAGTTATACTGTTAGCTTGATGCAGGTATAGATATTGATTTGTTGAGATTTCTTATAGATCCATAGATGCAGTCTGCTGAGCGTTTGTTAAACTTGCCTGAAATGGATTTCATAATCTTTGTCATCACGCTGATGGTAAAAAATGGGACTCGAATGTATACTGTATAAGTCTGTGTGTGTACGAGTTATGGAACCAGTGAGGTTAGTGAGAGAGGCTGTTTAGTGTGTGATGCTGTACGTGCTGGCTTGATGAATACTACGATTTGACATGCATGCACTGAGAACGTTTACAAGGGCTCAGATCTTAGTTACTCGGACTCTGTAACTGTGGAACACTGTGTCCTTTCTTAGTCTTTCTGCATCACATGTTTGTTGTCACAAAGTAACTCCTGCTCTGTCAAGCATTCCCCCCCACCCCTGAAATCACAAACACACAAACACACACCTCTCCCGCTCCCCTGATGTAGAGTTAAAGTCATAATCCCACCTCCCCTCCCTCTCTCACCGGGTCCCTTGAGCTTTGCCCGTCCTCATTAGTGGGTATTTTTCCCATGTTTGTTAATTGTGTCCTGCTTTTTTGCACCACCTGCCCCCCCCCCCCCCCCCCCCCCCCCCCCCCTTTTTTTCCCCTCCCCCCCCCCCCCCCCCCCCCCCCCCCCCCCCCCCCCCCCCCCCCCCCCCCCCCCCCGCCCCCCCCCCCCCCCCCCCCCCCCCCCCCC
>VUQR01011859.1:18189-33977 GCA_015108515.1 Hemichromis elongatus
CTCTCTTTTTCTCAACTCCCCACCCCTCACCACCACCCTCCTTCCTCCCCTGCTCATCTGTGCTCTCTAACAGCCACTAATTGTCATCATAAGGATGTGTTCGCTGTCACAACTGGAGAACAGACTGTAGACCGACAGTGTGCAGCCTGGCTCCTCTGGCCCCTGGAGGCCTCTGCACTGGTGTCTGGGGTCCAGAGGACCTTAGCAGGCAGGAAACCTCCCTCTGTAAGTGTAGCTAATAAAGACAGGGTGAGAATTTTACCTGGATAACAGAGAGGGAGAGTGAGGCAGTCAACTCAACAAGGGCAAACTGGGAATTAACTGTAGGATACAGTGAAGTCTAATGAGGTATGACTATGTTCCTAACAATACAACGTTCCAATAGCAGAAAGTGATTCCTATGTCAGAGATCTCATCACTCAAATGCTAATCAAGACTTCCTACGATCTTTATTTAGCCTCTGATTTCCTCTCAGTTATTCTAATTTTCTTATTTTGGATTAAACAAAATCACAGATCTTTATATAAATAATATAAATTTTATTTACATTATGGAAAAAAGACAAGTTAAGTGTTGTTGTTTTTTTTACCTGCATGATTTCTATTACAAATTCAAAACAAAAAGAAATTAGGTGACTTAAAAATGCACTGTGATTCATCTGAACTATTACTTTGTTGTAAAGTGCAAAGAAATTTGCAGCTTTAAACTTTACATCTGGAATCTAACATTGTCAGCTTTGGGATATGAAATCCGAGTGAGACGGTGACTGTTGTGACATAAAGTTATCTGGACAGTTTAATAAAGAAAATCCAGTCGAGTTTTTCAGTCTTTTTTCAGAGTAAAGCAGAAGCTGTGGCCCCTTAAACAGTCGGTAGGAGGTAGCTATAAGTTGATATTGTTTTGGGAGGGGCTTTAATGTGGAGCAAAATGCTACATTATAACTGATGTGCTTAGTTATAATAATGTTTAAAGGCTGAAAAATCCATTAACTAAAGATCCCTTTTTTTATAACAGTGATGGAAAATTAAACCAGGTCCCAGTTTTGTTTCTTTCACAGCACGTCTGCTGTTACAGTTTAGTTGTATAGAAGCATAATTTCTGAGCGACAGGGTTGTTGTGTCATTGTTCAAGCAAGCATGTGTCTCATACATGCACATGTTAGTGTATGTGTGCATGTTTGTGTGCAAGTGGGAATTTGTGCTTTGTGGCATGTGTGCCCTCAGCATGGGGCCATGGCGGGCCCCGTGCCGGCCAGCTGGAGGCTCAATCTGTTGAGGGGGTCTTCTGCTCAGTGGAGGGAGGTCGGCTGGACCCTCAACGACGCCCCGACCATTTGCCCCGGCCTCCCCTCTGACCAGGACGTGCTGCTTGGCAGGCCCAGCCAGGGACTGACAGCTCTGCACAGCCCAATCCACAAGACACTGGGAAGAAGGTGGAAGAGGGGGAGGAAGGTTAGACATACAGAGAGGAGAGAAGGCATGGGATAGGATGTGGAGGTGGTGGCAATTTTGGGTAGAAGGGGAAAGAGGGGGGAGACGGCAAAACACAAAGCAGGAAAGACAGCAGCAAACCAGGCACACTGCCAACAGCAGGAAGACTGACAAATAGAGCAAGTACGTGAACGAAGAGTAGAAAGATAGTCAGAAAGGTGTATTTCAACAAAGAAAAGACAGAGTGAAGAAGGAGATGCTTTTAGAAGAGATTTTGTTTTCAATATAAGTGTTTTCTGGCGTTCATCAGGTTTGAATTCTGGATAAACTTGGCTGAAAAAAAAGACTTGATAAGTTTATTAATAAACTGCAGTCACTCTTCCTCATACAGCATTAATGACACAGAGTAAAGTTCAGCTCTTCATACTGCTGTAAGGAATCGTAATAGCACTCTCATTCAGGGAAGAGGGCAGAACTCCAAACAGGAACACAGACTGACAAATGAGGAGTGAGCCTTTACTTTCTAATGCTGTCAGTGAAAAATAATTTAAGTCAAAGTATAAGCAGTTAGTTACCACATAACACAAAAATATATAGCTTTATTTTTTTAAGCCTGAATTTTAAGGATCAACCTGTTTTTTAAAAAAATAAACAAAAAACTCGCTGCTGAAAATATTAAAAGGAGGTATTTGATTCTTCTAGTTTGGTTTATTTCAGAGGTAAATATTTTGTGTTTTACATTTCCCTATTCCATATATATTTGACAGCTTAAATGATGAGTTACTGCGACTGAGACTCACTAAGTATCTTTTAAATTGGTAAAGTTTCAGGAGGCAGTGTACAGCTGCAACTTGAGGTAATACCTATCAGACAAGACATGAAGTAAAATGACCAATGAGGTGCCTGCAGCATTATCCACATCATTGTATCTGTGTGCCTTTACCAGACTGGTTTTGCTGCTATCCCTGACAGTTTGATGCAGGGCACCAGGGTTACATCTGAGGGAGTGTTTTTAGCGGTCACCAGTCTACAGAGGGGACGCTAGCTGGCACCATCTGGTCATGAGTTCCAACGTTTATCTGCCACAGTCTTGGCCAATGTCCATACCTGCTTGTCCTACACACACACACACACACACATTTAGGGTAGCATGACCCCCACATAGTGTGTGTGTGTGTGTGTGTGTGTGTGTGTATGTGTGTGCCCCTAAACGGCAGGCTGAGAGCAGATGTCCATCAACCTCCCAGTCCAGTTAATTAAGCAGCATCACAAACAGCAAGAAGACAATCCACATGCACACGGATGCACACACATGCATAAGCATAAAGTGCATTCCCACAGCCGGACAGTCCATCAGAGGAGAAAAGAGGAAGTACGGAGCATCACTGGTATGTGTGAGCGACTGGAACCAAATGATGCATCAAAGTGAAAGTTTGTGATGATTATTAAGGCCGGTCTGAGGCATCGCTTGTGACTCTGTCAGCTGCCATTCAGCTCACTGATAAAAATCTTTCTTTGTGAGTAGTAAACACAAAGATTCTGCAAAGCTATAGCTAAAGATTGGTTTTAAGCAGTGAAATATACAGAAGAACTGAGAGGATGTGATAACCTATTGCAAACCTGCTGACAATGGATCTTAATTCATACAGAAATTAAAAAATACATCCTCAAGATGCACAATATTTACAGGAACAGATAGTTTCCACATATAAATGATAATGTGTTGTCCATTTACTTGAATCCACATGCCGTTACTGCAGTATTCCCTGCCCTGTATCTGCATTGCCTGCGCATGATTAGATGCAATACTATGATCTAACTGCAGACTAGTAAATGAAAGCACTGACCTTACAGTTTCTCTGTCAAACAGAGTTCCTCTCATTAGACACATTACACCAGATTTCATGTATGTGTGTTCTTGGGCTGGCTGCCTCTGTAGCCCACTGTGGCATCATATCAGGGCCGCTGAAGGGCTCCAGTGTTTGTCTCTCCATTGTCATCGCAGCAGCCGGTGGGGTGAAGTAAGGGATTGTGTGATCCGATGAAGCGTGCTGTTATCAGAGACTTCAACCCCAGTCATGAACCTGACATCATCCCATTGCCTCAGTTTAGAGTTGTGTGATGCACAGGCCATTAAGGATGGGAGAAGTAACCCCGAACTTGATTAGATTGCTTTAGTTTCCTGTTATAACTGTTAAATGTACATATAATTAATTCCTGGGTCACACTCGAACTAACTTTAACTCATCTGCCTGAAAAACTTGCTTGTTTAATAAAGTTTTCTTGATGCTTTGTTGATGCTATTGCTGCCATCTTTAGCACTGATGTTGTAAAGTAACTGCACACATTAGTCTGGTGCATGGCTGGGGTAAAGTGGAAATGACACTGGTGACAGGCAACCCACTGGCAAACACACTAAATAAGAAACTTAGTGTTTAAAATGTGACCATCACATGTAAAGATATGACACACTTTTTAATGTGGGACTCTTACATATTATACCTTTGAAAGAAAAAGAAAACTAAAGACTGATATAAGTAAATTCCCACAATAATGACAAGTCGCCGTGACTCCTTGATGTCATTCCTGACTCTAATCAGAGACAACTCCACACTAGCCTGGAACCCAGATGTTTTGGAGGTAAGCAGAAAGTACGTTTTTGGAGGAAAAATCTAATTTTTTTTTTTTGTAGCCATCAACGGGGACTTACTGAAGACCTTTTTTGTTTGTTTGTTTTCCCTGCTGAATTTGGACAGTTACTTAAAAGGAATAATTAGGTTTTGCTCTCTGATATGGTCACATCTTAGTCTTGTATCGGCCCTGGGGTGGCTGTACATGTAAACTTAAATAATAATAAAATGTACTAATAGTATGACCCCACAGCTTTGATAGTAATCACAGGACAAATGTATTAAAAGTATATGTGTTTACAAAAGTTTCAATCATTGTTTTTTATTAGGTCAGCATTCATATATTTGAAACTCGAGTCTTTGTCTTCATTTTAAATTGAACAGATCTGAAGAAATCCAGGCAGATTTGGTATTTGGGGCTTGAACGCTGCGTAAAAAATTGAACCGGTCGCAGATACTTGAGAGTTAAAGGACTTTAAGTCTCACCATTTTGTAAAAACTGAATATTTTTGAATATTTTTACTCCTCGCTGTTTATTCACCAGGTAGAAAACATCAGGTTTCCCTCAACGAAATGTTGTGTTTTTTTCCAGCTGCATCTGGTCTGTGGGAGTTCACAAGCACAGGAACACCAAAGCTTCATTTGGTTAATTCAGATCTCATCTCTGTGTGCTTCACAGGAATAAGACGATTCAACACCTGCTCTGACTTATTTGTACTGGTCTGTTTGCAAGGAACAAAAGCAGAGTGCCAGAAAAGGCAAAGACAGAAGTATCATCGTCATAAAGCAGCAGATCAACAAAGTGTAACTCTTCTACCCTCTGCTGGTAAAAGATTGGAAAGTCTCCTTGTTTTGGCCCTGGAAAGACTGTTTGTGAAATAGTTCTTCAGATGTATAAAATCACTAAAAATATTATCTTTAGACTTCTTTCTCAACCTTTTACCACCGAGTCTATCCAACCTGTCATAGGGCAGGAGCAGGGTGCACATTGCAATCATCAGCATACGTCCACTTGAAAAAAGTCTAGTTAGCTGTTGACTTATAACGTACTGCAGTAAGTTATTTTAAAAAAGGCAATTACATGTTATGAATAATATGTAGTTGTCAATGGCAGTCTATGGGTTAGTCTACTCATATTAATGCTACATGTGTTGTTTGTGTGTACTGTACAGAAAGTATTTTGTTTCTTGGATATTCAGAAAGTTAACCATGTTGGGAAAACTCTCTCTGTTGTTGTAAATGTAGTATCAGAGTACATGGACCTGCCCAAGAAGCATCCTGGAAACATATTAACACATCACAGAAATAAACCATCACTATTTCACCTTCTTGATTGTTGCCACTTTGCTTTATTCACAACAGCACTGTACAAAATGAGTCACAGAAAAACATTTGCCTTCTTGGTAGCACACTTTGCGTAGAGGACCACAGAGCTTTAGCATGAAAAGTAACAACCATCTAAATGAAATAAAGAAGGCTGCTTTGAGGTAAGACACAGGAGGGAAACAATGGGTAGGAAATACTGCATCAGCTCTGTGCCCTTAGTCAAAAGCTTAGTGACTTGTCGTATGGCGCCTCCTGTCTGAAGTTGCTTGCGCTTTTGTTTTTCCATATTTCACTGTGTTGTATGTGATGTTCTGCGCTAACCATTCAGTTCTAGTGATCACAGCCAAACAGCTCCAGAGACACTTTGTGCTGCTCAGGTAGAGCCCTGGCAGTAGCAAGCACTTTGGTGCTATCAAAGTGGTAGAAGTGATTTCCTACGATCACCTTAACTCCTCCAGGTCCGCACATGGCAGTATCAATCTTCTTGAAAAGTGGGAGTGGACGCTTGTTGCCTGCGGTACGTGGGGTGACTTTCAGTTCCACATCATAGATATGATTACCTAATGGAAAAAAAGGTAGAACAATATGGTAAGATATCTATCTAAAAGTCTAACTTGGATCTTAGTTGGAAGCTGTCCTAGAGGAGATTCGGGGATTATCACTACCTGCTTTCTGTATTTTTGCCAATGTTTATACCTTTGATGATGTGAGCAATGTGATGGTCCTCGCAGACGAATGCGGCATCAATGGGACCCTCAATGCCCAGCTCGTCCTTCACAGGCTTTGGGTAACCATCGAGGTGGGTGTGGGGCTCACCGACTCGGTAAACAAACAAATGGTCATTCTGGGGAGAAAAAAGGAAACAGAAAACATGGTAAACATAGCGGTTTTTAAGCCATTCAGAGTTGCATGCATCAGAAATGTGCTTCCACATGCTTTACCTTGATCATGTAAAGATGATTTTCGTATGAGAAAACGGAGTCCACCTCACTGTGCAGCTCCTTGAACTCACTCTCGATGGTGTCAGAGGCCAGTGTGTCATTTTCAAATTTACGGAGGAAGTGGTGGCCTGCAACATAAGAGAATAATTTAAGCTCTAGGCAAACCGCAAACCCAGCCCTGATCATAATGCCACCACTTCTGTGCGGTGATGTTGTAAGAACGTACAAATGTATACGATGTGTTCTAAAGTCAGATCTCACCTCTGAAGGCATAAATGTTTCCAGCATCGTCTGATGTGATGGCATCCAGGTGAACACGGCTGCATCGCTCTCTCTCCACGTGGTCGCTGTCGTCACCTAAGCAAAAAAACAACAACAACAACAAAAAGTGCATTTTTGTTAAAAATACTAAAACATAACTTGGGTCTAGAAAATTACACTGGAGCTGTGTCAGCTTTGAAGATAAGTCTACAGGAATGCCATTCACATTTCATTTCACATCTGATCACATTGCTCACTTTGCTTTTTAACTTACTGAACTTGGAGCATCTCATGAAGTAGTCGCGTGCCTCTTTGGGGTATTTGCCGTGCACTTCGCCAGTCTTTGGGTCAAATTTGGAGAACATGTGCCCGTGGAAGCAGTAATAGTGCTCCATGAAGCGGAAAGCCGATGTGCAGTTTGGCATGGACTTGAACTCTTTCTCCTCCACAGCCTTGGTTCTAACATTGTAGTGGTAGATATCGTCCCCTTTGGGGGGGGGGGGGGGGGGGGGGGGGGGGTGTGTTTTTTTTTGGGGGGGGGTTTTTTTTTGGTGGGGGGGGGGGGGGGGGGGGGTGGGGGGGGGGGGGGGGGGGGGGGGGGGGGGAGACACGTTTAAAGTTTTTACTCGGGTAGCTTTTCTTTTGAAGATAGGGAAAAATGGTCTCAGTCTCATAGGAATAATAACCCCAGTTTTCTCACAGCAAGGTCAGTGAGAACGTGCATTTACCTTTGAAGAAGATAACAGAGTCGTTGGCGCACTCTGGATGGGGACATTCCACAGCAGCATCCAGATGGTCAGGGATTCCAGGGAAGACTTCGGAGATATCCTTGGGGAAGCCATTCTCTAGCTTGTGCTTGTAAAAGGCGAAAGCCTTGTTGTCCTACATTAAAAAGCCACAATTTTTATTAAAACATCACACAAATCACTCAGGCTTTCAGCCTGAATTCTTCATGACTTTCTGTCACTTCTAATAGAAACTTAGTCCTGAATGTGAATCTAACGTAATAGAACCACTTGTGGGACTGTGTTTCTGTTGAAATGATGATGTAACTAATATGTTGGCGATTGTACTAGCTGTCCGAATCAGACAGTCAAAAGAAGAATTCATGACATGTCAGATGGCACGATGGAGACTATTTTGCATAGATATGAATGCAGGTGTGCTTTGCAGACAAAATGTTTGAATACCACTGTCTTACATCATACCTGTTTTCTAGTCACACTATTCTCCCAGCCCAACTGCAAGGACAGCTGTTGTCTGCCTCCCACTTTAGCTTTGCTATCCATCTTGCTTTGTGTTGTAATTCCTTTTGTCTTATTTAAACTGTTTCCTTCTCTGGCTGTTTGCATGTTGCCAAACTCTATTATGATCAGTAACACAGTAAAATGTTGCTAGACCATACCAAGAAGAAGAACAGGCGGTCGTGCTCATTGGGGCTGTCTTCAAAGTGCATGCGGAAAGCGGCATCCACGTGGCCCAGGTGGTGATGGTCGTCCAACTCAGCGAAACTCTTATTGGAGAGCTCGGCATGGCCATGGAAGCCCTTGTACAAATGGTCACCTGACAGAACGTATACAGGACACATTCATTAAATAGAGCCATTCACACTTCTTATGCATGCTGCAGTGAGTACTCCATTAGAGCTCTATGATGATCTGACACATTTTAAAAGTATGACATATTCCCAGGTCATAACTTCCCCTCATGCAGTGTCAAAATCCCTGCCCACAACTCCTCTATAGATACTTACCCTTAAAAAAGTATGGGATTCCCTCCTCATTCACCACAACAGCATCCATCTCAAGACCTTTACAGCGGTCAAGGTCATCTGCAGAATATCAGGTGAAAGTGAACAGAAGGCTCATAATACAGAATGTGATAGCACTTGTGTTGAGAAGTGTCTCTGAATTAAAAAAAAATATATATATATTTTCACTCACGTTCTGCATGCCCATGAACATGTCCATGTTCACGTCCATGTCCATGCCCAGGTGGATGTTGGTGTCCCTGCCTGGTTTTAAGAGCAGCAGAGGCATGTTATCACTTTAAGCAATTTCACTCAAAACTTTTAGTTTTACATAGTCGCCATGAGAGCAGTTTTTCTATCTTCATCTATTTTTCAGCCATAATGTTGTGTTGTGTGATATCCAGTGAAAATGAAGAGATCACGTGGGGTTAAAATGGTTCAAATTGGTGTAGCCTACTTACGAAAATATCACTAGTAACCAGCTTGTAAAAAGTACATAACAATGCTTTTATTATCATCATTTCTTGTCTTATTCTTTCCTGTATCAATGCTGCTTAACTCAGGAAAGTATGAAAAGTGGCTTTAGCTAAGTTAAACTGTTGCTTCAGATCTGCAATCATGTCTGCATTTAACACAAACAACAAAAAAAGTAAGCTGGAAACTTTTTAGATATGCACTTTAAACTACAAGCAGCAATTACATAACATGATGTTCGCTGTAACGAGTTACATAGGAAAACTAGTGTTGGATTTTAATGAAAGAAATGGCATTAAAAAGCATTCCAACTGCCTGGCTTTCATCTCTTCATATGAATTGCAAGTCCACTTACGAGTGAGCCCCTCCCAGGGCGAGGGCAAGCAACAGGACACAGGAAAGCAGCTTCATGATGAGGATTCCTCCGAGGCCTGGAGAGCTGGGCCAAAGGTACCCCCGCTACTGCTGCTGCATCCTTTTATACTGTAGCCCAGTTTACAAAGGTCACATCACACTGGGTACCAGAGGAGGAGGGGACAATGTGCACGACCAGTAGCTTTATCAAAAGATAAAGACACAATATTTGATGATCCCCCAGAGCTGTGCCCCCACAGACCTCCACCTCAGACATGTCTTTGTTTAAAACCACCTACCAAGAAAACGAGTCCTGGTGCAACAGGGATTCACAGAATCTGATGGGTTACCCCTTTTAGTTTTTGAGCACGTAAGTCTAATCACGTATGTATCTTATGTCATCATGCTACGGGACTGAATAAAAAACAGACTTGTGTAATCACCACTTTTGAGCACTTAAATGTGGGTGAATAGCATTAAGACTAACAGCATTAAACATTAAATATTAACAGCATTAAAACATACATGCACACCAGTGCATGCCTAATGTAATATTTCTGCAAGATAAATACTTTATGTAAAGATCATTATTCTCTTCTGCATTTATGTAAAGAAAGGCTCGTGGATATCTTTAGTTCATTTGATGTGACAAAAAGTGTACAACAGCATCTCTATTTCTTTATGTGCATAATTGAAGCAGTTTACTCATCACATGCAACAAATATATTTTCAGAATATTCCAGAAGTTTGCCTGAGCTGGATCTGCAGGCCAGACCAGGTCCAACTACCAGAGAGGTTACTAACCCACTACCCCCACAAAATTAAACAAAAACTGCTGACCGCAGCGTTTCACAATCCTTGGACTAAGTGTTGTACAATGTTTGTAAGGTGAACATTAACAGAGAAGTGGGATGGCCTCGGTGTAGGTAATACTTATCAGTAAAATTTGTCCACTTTGTGCGGGCTCCATGTACGTGCTGCCTTCCATTCCATCTTTAAAAGTTTGCCCTGTGCTTCCTATTTGTTGCAAAATTGCTATTAAATGCACAAACAAAAGATTTACTAAAGCTCACGGGAGATGAATCAATAAATGCTGCCAAAGTTGTAAGATTTGAAAAAAAGGAAGTTAATATCAACCTCATTGTATATGGTAACATACTATTTTAAATGCATTGTGGTGTATAAAAAAAATAGAAATAGAAATGTATGAAAGTATGAAATGTTAGTAATGCTGATTTTTTTTCTACTGCGGGAGCGCTGGTTGTTTGTTTTTTTTGTGTGATGGAAATTTTTCAGGTTTGAAGTGAGAAGAGGTTGCAAAGTTTCAATAAATAATCTTTTAGTTTTGGTGACCGTGAACGCTTAGGGTGAATGGTGTAATTCTTTAAACTGCTGTTCTGAGTCTATGTTATTCAGTGCTGAAAAGTACAGGTGTGTAAAACCTGCTTTGTGACGTTAAAGAGGAATTCCAAAAGTGAGCGACAAACTTTTCTGTGAACATTGTTTCATTGCGTCTACAAGTCAAGCGTAACCCGGGCAGATCAGCTGACCTCAGTGGCAGTCCACATCAACTCACTGCTGATGTCCTTCTGTACATCCATTTGACACATTTTTGAGAACTGCCAGCCACTTTGCAACCCACTTCTGCCTTAGCTCCTCCTTTCCTGTTGATCTGACTTCTCCAGTCTCATATATGTCCTTGTGCATGCATGCTCTGTTTTTGATGGTTTCTTATTGCTGCTATCTCTTTTCATGTATGCAAATGTGCACAAGAACAGAGCTAAACAGCCAAACACAAACCCAAAAAAACTGGAAGGATTCATTAAAGGTAAATAAAAAAAGGAAAACAGATTGCAATGGTTTACATATCTCATAAATCCATATTTTATTTATAGAAAACACTTTCAATCTTTAAAATGAATATGACAAAATCTGAAGAATTTAAATTTGCCACCATGTAGCATCACCTCTTCTGGGGATCATCTGGGATCTGAGGAGACTTTTGGGAGATAATTGTCCCCTTTTTTGTCCTCATAGGACTCTAGCTGCTCAGCAGTTTCCGGCCCTTTATTGTCATGTAGTATGTATTGTAGATGTAGGCACAATCAAAGTCTTTGTAATTTTAAGGTGAAAGATATTTTTTCTGAAATTGTACAACAGCTTTTAAATGCAGTTCTTTGCAAGTCTGTGAACTTTTGCCCACCTTTGCTTCTGAGAAACTCTGCCTTTCTAAGATGCTCCTCATATAGACAGTCATGGTACAGTCCTCTTGTCTATTATTAAAAAAAAATTGAATGGTAAAAAAAAATCACTTGTGCGATATATCGCTTGGGTTTGCATGGATCCCAGTTAGTAGGACGAGATTTAAAAGGTTCCGTAACCTCGATGCACACGTTATAACCTCAGAAACCTGAACTTGTGGGCCTATGTGTGGCCCACACATGCAAAGATAAGCCTTGTCATCCCACATCTTTTATTTGTTCAGGAATGTCAATAGGAATAAAGGCCGATGATCTGAGCACAGTCGAGTTCAGTCATCAACAGAAATATCACAAATACACCAGATACACAATCCTTATATTTAAGGAGTGAAAAACAAACAAAAAACAGCCACTTAGAAAAACAAAGTGTTACAAAGTTTAGGTCTTCACAGCAAAATGACAAGATACGCATGAAGTCTGATTAAATCATTGTAAAATCTATCATTGCTGCATTAGCGTCGTCTTTGCCCTCTGATGATTCTTTGTGATGGGAGAATCTCTTCTCCTTTCATCTGATCCTCTTTCATTAGAATTCTGGCTCAGCTGGATGGACATAAGAAGACCTGCTCAGAACAATATTTAGATCAGTCTCAGGAGACATGCGGTACATATGCGAAACCCAAACTATCATTATTATTAATATTACTGTACTTTTTAAATTATTTATGGGATACCTGGGGTTTAAATATGCTGACATATTCTGTTAATCACTGAAAAGGAAAGCTGTTTGCCTTCATCTTGGCATTTATCCCTAACTTGATGTGCACTCATGTATTTTTTTTTCTTGTTATTTTCCATGCAAAAAACTTTCTGCACATCTGCAGGTTATTCTAAAAAAAGTTTTGCCCTTTTAACTTTTCAAAATTTGAATTTAAGACCAACTACCTTTAATCACTTGCTGACAGAGCTGAACACTTATCCCACAAATAGAAACTCTCAATTACTTAAGTCAATCATTTGATTGTCAATCACATTTTGAGGCCTAATAATTTAAAGTATTCTGTATTGAAATTTTACTTCTGAGATTTTTTACAATGTAAAATACTCAAACGAAATGAATTCATTAAAACACTCAAATGAATCCATCCACTGTGTTGCAAGCTGACGCAGGGGGGCACACTGCAGCACGGATCGGTTGGAGGCCATATGCCTAAACGTTAAATGAATGATCATTTGAATTCTTGTTTTCAGTGACCCCGGCTATCGCTTTAATCTGAGGGCGAAAGAACAGAAACCTCAAACATGCTGTGCAACACGTATACAGTCAACTTCCATTATGTCAGCAACACAGAGGAAGACAGTGTTGATTTTTATTGAAAATCAACTTGCAAACATTTGCTATGTACTACGTGCACAACGTGACAGACTTGGAGCATTGTATGCCTCAGTCAAGGTTAAGGCCCCAGTCAATCATTTGTTTAGAGTACCTCATGATTAGGGACTCATTCTGTTTGTGAGGTTCTTTGTCACTGCCACAGCCAGATCCATTAATAGATTAAAAAAAAAACAACTTTCATTTTCTGGGAAGGTAAAAGGTTTTTACAGCTATATATATTATACACTGATTATTTCTATTTCTGTCACATAAACACATCTTCCTCTCACACTAATGGATACGGTGCCAGCCCGGACAAACAATGACAGATCTCAGATTAAATGCAATGCAAGGATGCCCACGTGTTATGTGTTTGAGGGAAAATAACAGGAAAGGACAAATAAATCTGTAAAGACAGGGGAAAGAGTCAATTTGCTAACGGCAAAGAGTGGCTGTCATAGAGGAGGAGGAGGGGAATGATTAATATTAAAGAGGGAATTAAGGAAATCAGTGGAAGGGGAGAAGTGGAATAGTGGAGAGATAGAGAGAAAGTGAAGTGAGCTTTTAAAATTTTTGCACAGCTGCTGTCACAGACTGGCCAATATACAAATACAAAATACAATTTTAATATTAAAACAACTTCCTAGTCAAGGTCCATTTCATAGAAATAATACAACATAAAAGTTTATCTAAATCAAGTGGGTTCCATTCTGAGTGTTTGTTTGTTTGTTTTTTTACATTTGCAGAATAGCCGCAACCCTAATTCTAAAAAAAGCTGGCTTGCTGTGTAAAATGCAAATAAGCCGATATTTTATTCAAAGCAGACCATGAAAAGAATATTAGATTTAAGATTGTAAAGATTGACACTGTGTTATTTTCCTAATACTGCCTTCATCGTGTCGATGGGGACCTTCCCAGACTTGACGTTGGAGACATCAGGTGGGTATCACCTTGGTCATGCGACACATGAAAAGGAGACCTGACACCGCTACTAACAAGTCTTATTCTGAGCTGCACCTCCCAGGAGTAAGGAAAACTCCACCTGCTGATGATCCAATGCTTGGCAAGTAGATCTACTTGACAAAGGAATTACCTTTGCTCCTAAATCACAGGGGGGGGGGTCAACTGTTTGCTCCTCCTGTCACATGCCAGCATGCCATGAACATTGCGTGAGGCAACCTGGGTGTTATATGTGCCTGTAGTGTGTGTTTAGCGTTAGTTGGTTTTAGTTGTTTCTGGTCCCTGCACAACTTTAGTGGAGAACTTTAAATATCTCAGCGTCTTGTTCGGGAGAGTGGAGCAGGAAATTGACAGATCGATGTGGCATCTGCAGTAATGGGGAGACGAGAGAGCTGACCCTGAAGCTGCCAATTTATAGGTTGATCTGTGTTCCGCCCCTCATTTATGGCCATGCTCTCTGGGTAGTGTAAGGAAAAATGAGATTGTGATACAAGCAGAAATGTGCTTCCTCTGAAGCATGTCTGGCCTCTCCTTGTGATTACTATGATTACTTGTTTCTCGGGCCCAGTTAGTACCCCATGTACTGTATGTTGAATATGTTGTGAGGTTGGGAATAAGGTGGACTCATACCCTCCTTGTCTTTGTTTCTGTGTGGGGGTAAATTGCTACATGATTATGTTTCACTTGGTAATAAAAAAAAAAGGTTTCTGACTCAAAGGGCCATACTGGTTCAGTGAAGTCTAAAGTACATGACATAGTTCAACAGCAAAATCCAAGCAAAGAACAGGCAGGTTCATTTTTCTGTAGTAAGATGAATTACTGTTATGATTTTCATTGGAAATACTCTTAAACAACAGACCAAGGTTTCATGTTTAAATGTAACAATTTAAATTATGGGACTTTCACAGTGTGTTAAAAGTGTAAAACCTTTAAGTTGCCACAACTCTACCTGACACTACCACTGACACTAGCTAAATATTGCATTTGCTTCTAAATGAAGACCTCTTACTCATCTGTTACAAAGCAGTGTCACAGTGCTGCTTATTTGCTCATGAGGATATATTGTTGTTGTTCTGTTTGGAGAAAATAGTTTCAACATAGAGGAGCCCCGTTGCATCACTAGTCTATCTTTGGCACAAAGATTGTTGTTGCAATGAAGCTGACGAATACTGGCCCTGAGTGTCTTTTCTGTCTGCAGCGTCAGTGTTGAGCAATCCATTACGTAGCATGCAAACTGGTATTTTTTATTTATTTTTTATATTCGAATTTAAATAAGGTGTCATGGTCCTGGGTCTGTGACCCATTGTTTATGCATTTAGACTGTTTTGGTTTTTTGTTGTTGTTAATATTCTAAGGTTTGTTTTGTTTTTCTGGTTTTGGTGGTTGTCGTTGTATTTCTGCTACTTTTAGTATTTGTACGTTCTGGTCTTTGTCATCTAGTCTGTTTGTGTGTTAGTTCTTGTTTTATTTTGATAGTCTCCGTCTCGTGTGTATTATGTTTAGTTTTGCTTCCCCTGTCAGTGGGATCAGCATCAGCTGTATTCCCACCTGTGTCCTGTTCCTCGTTATCCTGTGTATATTTTGTCAGCGGTTCCCTTTGTTCTCTGTCGTGTTCTTCATTGTAGGAAGTGTTTCTGTGTGGTATCCTTCCCATCGCCAAATGAGTTTATTTTCAGTTGTGTAAGTGTTTAGTTTGGTCTTTTGCCTTTCGTTGTGTGTTTTTAGTGCATTCTGTGTTGAGGAGTCCTGCGTTTCTGGGTCCACATATCTGTCTCCACACATCTACACCTGCAGACATGAGACAAAGTCATGTCAAGTGAAGAATCTGGCATCATGGTGCAAGGATAACCATCTCCAGCTGAATGTTGGCAAGATCAAAGAGCTGGTGGTGGACTTCAGAAGGAGTCAGCATAGAGACTACAAGCCCATTATCAGCTCCAGTGGAGAGGGTGCAGTCCTTCAAGTATCGTGTTCAGGTTCATTTCACTGCGTGTTGTACCTGTATAACCTGCATGTGACAAATAAAGAATCTTGAATCTTGAATCTTAAACCTAGGCTTATTAAAAGCTGAGCTGGCTGGACTTTG
>VUQR01011861.1:0-26727 GCA_015108515.1 Hemichromis elongatus
TTATTTAGGGCAGCCTGAGTATCATTGTTGTGAAGAAAACATTGAGTCCAATATGCTTTAAATATCTTATTTCTCTGAAGAATAATGTATTTCTGTGTGTTATGATAAGCTATTACACATGTTCACAAAACAGTGAGACATGCTCTGACCTGCCAGGAGGGAAAAAAAGCAAAGGATAGGAGAGAATGCCACAGTGTAAAAGTACAATACGTCCTCAGGGCTTTACGTATTTGTCAGACATATGAAAAATGTTGGAATCAGGAGAAGAAGTGTTGCAGATATTTCTGCTTTTACTGTGGGCCAGGCCACTGCCGCCGCTCCAGTCGGACTCCCGGGTCTCTTGCATGTTTACGTTTGATGCCAAAAACACTGCAGATTTTCATCAGCATCAGGTCGACAATCTCCTCTTCTTCAGAAGGCTGGGTAAGAAAGCACAGGTTCAAAATCCATAATAAAGAACTGCAGATGGCGGGAGCTCTTTTGACCATTTGCACATATTGGTGCAAGTTTGAAATACGAATCCTAAAACGTGGGCGTACAGTTCAGCTCCTATTGTTACTTTGTTCCACAAACTTTTTTTCAGAGGACAACAATAAAACAGCTGCGCCTCCTCACTTACATGGACGTTCTCCTTTTGTAAAAGCATTTATTGGAAAATTCGAGTTCCACCCCGCGTTTAAAAAAAACAAAACATTAAAAGTTAACAGAATCGACACTGTCTAAATGCAGAACGCTTTAATTAATACTGAGAATTAAGCCTCAGGTCAAAACCAAACGGGCAGAAACAGCCTGCTGGTCTGGAGGCAGAGTTTTTTTTGTCAGTTTGATTCTGCTGCTTTTTATTCTAGCGAAGCATCACAACAATGCTTGTAAGCTGGCATCCTTAGTGAAAGATTTTATTTTATTCCTTTGGCTGTGAGAGTTAAACAAGTATCACTGACCACTGAGTTATGTAATATCTCTTAATTGCAACCAGTGAAATAGATCATTAAAAGCTTTGCAAACCCTCCAAAGTGCCTTGAGTTCATTTGAATAATTGCAGTTATGTAACATTACCAGAACACGCTGCATTTAAGCAGAAGCTGCAGAGTTCACAGGAAGCAGACAACATGATCGATGGTGGAAATAATAAAATTCACTCGTGCACCCACAGGTGCTTTGATGTCATTACCCTAAAACTACTGACTGCTGCTCCCGACTTCTGCATAAAGACTAAGTTGTGTTTTCAGGAAACATGTGGGCTGTCGCATTTACAACGTGATAACTTTAGTAAGGGAATCTTAGCGTTTGCAGATAGGGAGCCAGGCGGCTGCTGCCTGACAGCATCAGCATTATCTCCAGTCCCATCAGTGCACACAGCAGGCTGCTTCTAACCAATACCAACAAACAGGCTGGACAGCAAATTGTAGCTTAAACGAGAGTGCAAGGAAAGCTTTCACAGGAATTCTTGCTAATTAGTATCATGAACATATATTTGTCCAGACATTCTTTTTCGTATCTTCTTTCAGCTCTCTGGTCTCTGCTGATGGGTAAATGTTCTGTCACCAAACTCTCTCAATACTTCAATCAAGTTATACTTTACGTACACAACAAAAGCGTTCGCCTTCTCTGCTTTTATACAACTGATCCGTAAAAATGGAAACGTCACAGCCAACTGTTAGAAATTTGTGGCTGTTGAAGTTTGGTTTCATGACTTTTAGCGTTTTATATTTTGAGTCTGACTTTTAATTCCTCAACCTTTGGGTTTCTTTGCCTCTTACAGCTCCGGATGTATTTGGTTTATAACAATAAATAAAGACACAGAAACTTCTGGTAGGATTATAAGGAACTCTGCTTTTCTTCCACTCAACATGTAATGTTATTGTGAGCTGCACTCCGCTGGCTTTAAAGCTTTATTCTCAGTGAAGTGTGCCCGTGTGTTTAGGAGGTGCATGACTGGCACTGATTTAAAAAAAAAAAAGGGAGATTGTTAGTGCCTGTGGCCTGGAAACAACTGGACTAAAATGTGATTCTTTAAACTGGAGATTTGCAAAGAAAACTTGAGACATCACACAACAGAAAAAAGTGTCAAGAGCAGAGTGACGGTGCCAACACTGAGCAGCTATTTTGTGCAACATGTCGTCTTTTCTCTGGGTGCACGTTACACTGGGAACCAAAGTTTGTAGAAAATAAGCAAATGTTCTTTCTTTCCCTTCTTCTTCGGCACCTCACCCTTTCCCCTCTGTCCTCCTCCGTCACACCAGCCCTCTGCACATCTCCTTCACATCTACGAGCCTATTTTTCCTCGTGGCAGCTCCTTGCTGCTCTAATTTTGTCAGAACACACTTCCTTTATATACATTCCTCTAGATCCACAAAGACACAGTGAAGCTTTTTCCTGCCTTTGATTCTTCTTCATCATCTCTCAAAAAAAGGGCATCTGTGCTTTTTCTGGCATGAAGCCCAACTGCTGCTCACTGATGATCACCTCTCCTCTTACCCAGCATCAGCAACTCTCCTATCTGATCAACTTTATCCCTGTGTAGTTACAGCAGCTCCTCTCATCCCATTTACTCTGAAACTGGTACACTTCTTTTCCTCTCTTCCTCTCACTCACCAGTATTGTCTTAAAAAAAGCTGGTTAAAAAGTCTATTGGGGCAATGCTCAGCTTGTATTCCTCTAGAGCAATGAAGGGTGACGATATCATCTGAGCTATTTAGTAACATTTAAAACGGAACTAATCAACTGCTACTAAATGATTGAAACGATATGGCGAGGATATCTAAAAGAAAAAGGATCCTAATGTACATTACCTTGTGGTATCTTTGCTCCTGACTGAAAGCCACGAGGATCACTGAAAGCAGGAGATTGAGCACCACGAATGTCACAAAAACTATACAGGAACCGATGAGTAACCCACCAAGCAAAGGATTGCTGGCCAGGACCTAGAAGATAGCGCCTTAGTTAGAAGTTAGCACCACTTTGAAATTAACGGACCAAACTGAAAATGACAGAAGAAGAAAATGGTGACTTAACAAAGAGAGCACACACTGAGACTCACCTCATCATAGTTAAAGATGCCTATCTGCAAACCGATGAGATTCATGAGTGCATCCATGAAAGTTTTATAAGAGGACAGGCTCCAGCCATAAATCACGTTACACTGAAGGAAAGAAATTACCATTAGATCAGCTGAAGGACCGCTGAGATCGTTCCTGTCCATCATGGCTTTCAATTTTCATTAAATAATCTCGGAGATAATGGTTACATGATTGGTATTTCGCACACCATTTAAAGCATAATGACACTGTACTATAACAAAATGAACTGGTTTAAATTCACTAATGTAATAAAGACCACCTGCCCCGGCTCTCCAGTCAACGGTCATCACTATTCACGTGCTCTAACACACACAGTTGTTTTGTATTTTTATGTATTATTTGGTTGTAATTAAAAGTATATTGATTAGAAAAAAGTAAATTTGTCACTGTTTCCAAAAAGTTCAGTTCTTGACTTTTCAAACATCATTTATTTTACTAAGAAGTATGTTTTCTCAAATTATTAATTTAATTTGATCTTTTCAATTAATTTTCTGAATAGTCATTTTTAAAATCTTTGCATTCAAGGCTTTAGAGAAGATTTAAATAGTGCGTCGACTGTTCTCTTTTCAAGTTTCCCAAAGTGTAATAGCTTTCTCCACAGACGCTCTCCAATCTTATCTTAAAGACCTCGGAGTACTCTCCTGTGGAACCAGCTTCCAGCGTGGATTCAGGAGACAGACGCCATCTCTACTTTTAAGATTACAAAGTTTCACAAAGCTCCATCTGGCCATCGCTATCAAAGAGGCTAAATCATCCTCAGCCTGCTTCCTCAAAGTCCCCGGGCCGTAATACTGCTGTAGCTTTTTGTACAAAGAGTGGGTGTTACCAGCTGTAATGTTTTACTGTAAACTATACAGGAACCAATGAGTAACCTTGCTTAGTTATGCTGCAGGAGGCCCAGGCTGCTACGTGTGTATAAATACAATCGAACTGAATTATTCAAGCTGTAATTGATAACAACCACCACCAAAAAACCCACAGTGGCTCCACAAAGCGTTCTTGTTCTTGCTCATGTAAATACTAAGTTATTTATTTGTGATATTTACAGGAGCACAGCTTTAGTCAAAGCAACCAGATACTTACTACAATGGAATAAGCCACCAACATGATAAAAATGATCAGGAGGAGACCATTTATGTTGGTCCAGGCTCGTTGCAGTGCAGCCGTCATCATGTTCATCTTTGGGTTGAGTCTAAGCAGGTGCCACAGTTTGACAGTGGCGAGCAGGACCAGGAAAGCCACGAGATACTGAAAAAGTGATTCTGCTGTGCCTGTCTGGTAAAAACTGACAAATCTAGGAAATCAGGAAAGATGTGAAGTAAAGAACCAATCAGCAAATAACACCGAGCACGGGAGAGGCATGCTTTTGCACTTAAACAGCTACAAGTAAAGAAAGGTTCTCAGGTAATCTCACTTGTCGCTGTGGTTTTGGTAGTATGCTATATCACGGTTCGCGATCAGAGTCCTCTGGATAAAGGCGGCCACGGCACTCCAGCTCAGCAGGATGATAGAAAGCTCCAGAAGGTTCCATTTGTTCTTGAAGTAAAGCCAGCGCTGCTGCTTCATTAGTTTCCCCTTTCCAGGAAAAGAAGTGAGAGCAACCGCTCTTATGTAATCCAGCAGGAGGTTGTCTGCATGCTCATGCATTAGTTGGGTTTTTAGCAGGAACACCACCAAACATATGTTGACAATTTGCAATTTGCTGATTTGTCCCATGATGCCCAAATGCATTTGAAAATAAGCATTTGATCCCATTTAATGAAAAAGCTCAGCGCTCACGTGAGAGGTTTTTAAATATAAGAACGCTGGTTTCTAAGCATTCACAGTTTATGTAACCCTTGAAATCTTTAGGAGAGAGCGATACACAGATGGAAATAGCACTGCACATTTATGGATATTGAGGCTTCTTAATAATTGAGATTATATGTTGTCTGAAGCTCTTACTGTAGGTAATTTAACATGCAGTCATTGGGACTTCCAGGTGAATTTCAAAGGGGGCGGAGCTACATGACATCTTGACAGACACAGTAAAAAATGCTGTGCGCTTATGTCACCGTAATCATCTTAAGGGACTGCAACAAAGGGCACCCAATATGAGCTCATTGGCTCAGAAATTACAGTTAATGGTCGACACCCACGATCGCACGCCGAAATGAGCCCGAATGAAGTAAAACGACGTGATTAACATATGACTCAGGGATGCACTAAAAAGGAAAATTATTATTACGAATGAAAAAGAAGATTAATCCTATTACATCAGCATCAACTTCCAACTTCCTCGTAATTACAATACAGTAGAGCTGCACAGCAGAAAAGCTCTGATTTAGCTGCTAATTGCTTCTGGATTAACAGGAAGCAAACACGCAGAGTGGCTTCATCGACCATTCAGCCTCACGTCACTCTCGTAGTTAGTCCACGTTGGACTAACACTTGCTGGTCACAGTAGCAAACAGTAACTGCTCACACTCTTAGGAAAATAATGGTCTTAGTTTGTGAAATCTTAATTGGCTAAGTAAAGTTACTCTACTTATAATTGGATACATAGATAACAATATTTGGAAATAGATTGTAGTATGTATTAGTAACGTTTGTATTTACCTGCTTGAACATGTAATAGAGGATGAAAAGCATATAAATGATCTCAGCAGTCATAACGCAGATGTGAAGGCCGTCACCGGGCAGGTAGAGACGAACACTCTGCATTTCACTGTTTAACTGAAAGGCTCCTGCAAAGTCAGCGAGAAGACTTCGGTTACATGTGTGCAGGTCAATGTGATGTCATTCATCGGCTGAAGGAGTGCTCGGTATGAAGGAGTAAAAACTGCAGACTGCAGTTGCATATGAAAAGTAATGGAATCTGATGTGTTGTCCGTTCTATAGAGTCTTCTTTATCAAAGCTTTAAATGCTTTACAGTTGTTTCCTACACTGAGCGAACTCCTTACCTACAGCAGGGGACTCCAGCAAAAGCGTGACGATGCAGAGTAGATTCACATTTGCATTATAAACGGTGAACTCAACAAAGATGGCCCGCGTGTACATATCGAACCACATGTTGTTGAACAGATAGTCGAGGGTGCTGTCGATAAAGAACAAAAGAATTCCTCATATTCAGACTTATTCAAAAATATATCAATTAATGCTGTTAATATAAGTCAATATTTTGGTTTTAAAAACTGATTATGAGCCTACTAAGAATACTATTGACTCTCAGACTCTCTTGGGTGCATATTTGTGCATTCTTTCCATTTTTTAAGGCACAGACCTGGTTGCAGTTTGTAAATCTGGGCCGAGCTCCACGGAGAAGCCTCCCCCTCGGTAGAGCGCCAGTTCTCCCCAGACGGGATAAGCCCTGAGTTGAGAGTGTGTGTGGTACGTCCAGGGACTGGAAATGCTTGTAGAGATGTAATTCCCAGCAGACGTGTTCCAGCCGGGTCCATACGAGCCCATGTCCTCCGCTTCCCATGAGTACGGAGCGCTACAGTCCGGCACAATCGTTAGCATGGGGCCTGCAGTCTGACACGAGTCCGTCTTCACTCTCAGTTGACGAAGACACGCATTTCCCAGAAGCTTGGAGTTTCCATCAGTGATGAATCCTGGAAGGATTGTTTTACATTTTAATCTTGTTGTCATTTATTTTTCTTATGAGTAGTCTACGGTCTTTTTGGGTCGTACCTACATGCACCTGACCAGCCGCAAAGATCATCTCATTTCAGGATGAGAAACCTTTTGTAGATTCCCCTTTCCTTTAGATGTAGCTTAAAAGTTCAAGTCAAAGCACTCTAACATACGCTGGGAAAACTGTCATGTGTCTTGAGTTTATTAAAGGTTTAAAGAAAACCAAACTTCTCCTGAAGATCTGAATATGTGTAACTTTAATAGTTGATGCACCAATGGTATAAATTTAAAAGTCCTATGTCGTGTTGTTTTCAGGTTATCGTGTTTACAAAGTCGGGTGTCCACGCTGCCTGCACGACAACAACACTCCACCAACATTTAACGAGCGAGGGGTAAAAGGGCGCATGGAAAAAAGAGGCGGATAATAATCGGACAGAAAAATAATCTTTACTTCCTGCAACAAAGTTTTAGAGACTTAAGGCACAATATTTAAAATAATACCGAACTGCTATTAATGAGGAAACATGGCTCCATATCTGTTGTGACACACATCAAACTAAAACTGCGTTTAAGCTGCGTCGTCGCAGGGCGCCCAATTACAAAAAGATGATCTCTACAATATAATGCTGAACATTAAACTGAATACAGAGCATTTAAAAAGAGATACAACCTTAAACATATGCAAAAGTAATACTAATCCACCATTACACCAACAGACATTTGACACAAAACAGTAGCTTTGACATAAAGCTGGATTAATCTGTTCACTTGTTCTGCTTTACTAAACTAAAAAATCCTATAAAACTTTTATGAGATAAAAAAAGGAGAAAAGAGGTTTTGGCAAAATGTCTCATTCTGTTTGACTAAATGTAACAACAGAAGAAAAGCTCTTTGATGCATGTTTTCAAGCATATTGGTGTAAAGTGAATGTGAAATAATTATATATTAACCTCTCACTAACTATCTTACTCTGATTATGTTAGATACATGAAAAACAGCAATGCCAGCCTGTTTTCCCCCTTTTGTCGCAAACCACCAAATCAAACATACACGTCCTGTGTTATCAGCTAGTTAAATTGTCATTACCTGTTCCTGTTGACATGGTTATATCTGCAGCTATTTGAGCGTTCTACAAATAGTTCACATTTTAACCCAAGCTCATTTTCTCAAAGCTAACCCTTAAAAGCAAGAGCGCGACTACAAAGTGCAGCAGAGTGAAGCGCTTCAAGTCAAAAGCCACGACTTCTTGGTGAAAGTCATCAAATTGTTTTCCACTTCCACTCTGGTAACAAACTTCCAGTGCTGCCATGTTCCTTTGATAGCAGTCAACTGAGCCACCAATCAGAGGAAGTGGTGGATAACTGGCAACAACTACAACAGTGATAACAACCGATAAGTGCAAGGAGCGCGCCGGAAGCCCCGTCCTGTCTGACAGTCATCTTTGTAATGAACATTTACCTGGATGTTTTCCAAAGAGGTTATTGAGTAGAGATGTGTTGGCCCAGTTTAATATATCTTGTATCCCCATGGTGGCTGGGGCGTTTCCACAGAAGCTTTGACTAATGTGTGTGTTTAAGTAAAAAGCATTTGGATCTCTCTGGCCATGCGCCACCAGCAGCAGCATCCACAGGTACCCCACGTAGACTGAAACACACATCAGCAACACAAACCGTGGAATTCATTCAAATCCAGCATACGTAGCATTAATTTAGGATTCATTTTAACCAGGCTAACTCGCAGTTCCTCGTGTGTCTACTTACTCAGTATCTCCCTGATGAGAGCAAAGGCTTTCTGTTCCAGCATCCTGTTCCTCCTCATTCTCTCTATGTCTGCATGAGGAGGCGGCTCATAAACGCTGCCGTACCGCACAAACATTTGTTCACCTGTGGATGAAGTTTGTTGATAAACAAATATTCGGTATTTAAACAAACAAGGATACTCTCTAGAGAATTAATTTTTTTTTTACCGATTATTCTGCCGTTTTTTTCAAATTGAACATTTTGAAAGTCTTCCTCTTCAACTTTTTTAATCACAAGAGCAAAGAAGATTGCAAAACAAAGCACCTGTTTAGAGAGGCATAAACAGAAATAAATACAATGGTTTATTTCCAGTAAATATCTAAATTTACATAGAAAAAAACTGCAGAAAATCTGAAGCTACCATCGGGGTTTGTTTATAAGAGGCAAATGTTCTTCTCACCTTCAGCGGCTGAATAAGGAGGACGCTGTGGAAGAAGGAAATGAGCATGGATACCAACCAACTCACGGAGCGCGGTTTCCCATATTTTAGGCCATACAGCATCGTGAAATATCCTGATATGACACTGGTTGCAATCACCAGCAGCCAGCCGACAAAAATAAACCACCAGGGCAGACCGCCGTGACAGCACGTCCTCTTTTTCTCACCGCCATCACCATCGGTGCTGTCTGACGGGATGGCCCTGTAAACACGGAGTGACAGAACAGCTCTTTTTCTTTCCAAGTAAAATTAAACATCCTTTCACTAACATGAATCCTGTTGTGTTCGGGTCAAATCTTGTCACGGTCCTGGGTCCTTTTGACCCAGCGTTTTGGGTTTTCTAGTTCTATTGAGTTTACCTTACAGTCTGTATTCTTTGCCTTGCGTGTTATTATGTATTTTGGTTCTCTTGGTTTTGATTTCTGTCCTTAGTCTTCAGTGTTCTTTAGTTCATTAGCATTCTTGTGTTCTAGTCCTTAGGTTTAGGTTCTTTGTGTAGTGTTCTGTATTTCTGCCCGTGTGCTCCCTTCATCCTGTCAGCTGTGCTCCCCAGTGTAGTCCCCGTTTGTTATGGTTCCTGTTTTATTTTGAAAGTCTCGGTCTGTTGTCAGTGTGTCTAGCCTCGCTCCCTCGTCTCGTCTACCCCAATTCCTCCCAGCTGTTTCTCCCTCCTGTTCTCCATCTCCTGATTACTTCCCTGTGTATTTTAGTCCTGTGTTCTCCTGTGCTCCCTGTCGCATCGTACTCTCAGATTATGCTGTGTGTTCCGTCCTGCGTGTTAAGTTTATTTCTTCCCAGTTTAGTTAGCCCTCTGTTCTGTAGTCAACTGTTAATAAAACTGTTTATTTTGAGTACCTGTGCCTCCGCCTAGCCTGCTTCTTGGGTCCATCGTCCCTGCCTGCCTGCACGCAGCCATGACAAATCTGACCGATTTACAACGCAAAACACTCAGAAATATTGCCTCAAGGACATCTTCCACATTATGCACTTGAACATATAAAAGTGATGATCACTGCTTTCATTGAGTGAAAGAACCAAACAACCCAATAAACACCCCAATGAACTCAATTAGGTGGTGACAAATGTTTGAAATGCTAATTCAAAAGCTGTTAAAACTAACCGGTATCTGTACTTGAGTACTTATTTTAGGCTTTTTTTTTTACTCTACATTTTTACAGTAGTAAGTATTTGTACTTTTTCACTCCTAATATTTTCAAAACAGGCTCATTACTTTAAGTTTAAGACAACTGAGGGAAGTTTTTATGTCACTGCACGCCTTCAAACATCTGACTGATCTGAGCCTAAATGGTGGGAACAGTAACACAGAAAAGGGAATCCTATTGGTGGATCTATCGCTGAGGCTTTACACATACAAAGAGAAAAAAGGGGCAAAAACTTTTGATAACCGATATGTTTTGCATCATTCATCATGCCATAGTCAGGAGTTAAAGTGGGCTGGAATATCGAAGAAGTCCTTGTTTCAGGAGTGAGCACAAAGGGAGTAACATTTTCTAATCTCATCTCAGCAAACACAAACCGTCTGTGTGCAGTTTGTCACACGGTGTGTCTGCTAGCCGAAGGTACAGCTGCTGTGAGATCACAGAGCAAAACAGAGCAGCGGGGGAAGAAGAGGTTCGCGGCCGGTGTTCGGTTACACGAAATGTTGAATTTAAGACACTTGGATCCATTTCCTGGAATTGATTGACTAACAGCACAAAGTTCAGTTAGCTTTGCATAAAAATACTTGATATAAATGTGCTTAAAGAGGTACTTTCTCCCTTTGAGTACATTTCACAGCCTGTACTTCTACTTCATCTTTTACTTAGTATTTAATACTTTACCAGTATTTTTAAGAACCTGTACTTCTACTTAAGTACTTTTTCCACCTCTGCAGATCAGCAACCAGACTTCAGTTATTTTACTCAGAGAAAACCACATTTGCTGATTTAAAACTTGTATGAGATTAGTAGTTAGTAGTTTTTGTTTACTTTTGAAGTTTTTTAAAATAGTTTACTATACAGGAAACAGTGTGCTCTTATATAATGTATTTTAATGATTGAATTGTGTTCTATTATGATTTACTGAGAGTTTAAAATGACGATTGTTGGTCCTTTTCTCATATTGCTTTTGTGTTTCCTATTATAATTCTTACTCATTGCTGAGGTTTTGTCATTGCTTTGACATGTAGGGGCTTCTCTCTTTGTGTAATAATACTTTGCACACAGGTGCTGGTTGAGTGCGAGCCAGGGTATTAAGCGTAGACTTGGAGTCGATACGCGTTGGTATGTTTCGTTTGCTGAATGGTTGCGAGAATAAATTTGTTGCATGATTTTATTCACAGAGTGCCTCAACAACACTCGTCTTTATCTTGAGTTTTAATTTTATCAATTAAAAGCGTAAACAAAGACATTCAGCAGCTATAACTATAATAAATTCAAGGCCCCACCCCCACCATTGTTCTAGACAGGTCATCAAACTGCACCAGCGGGTCCTCTTAAACAGTGAGTTTCATACGTTTTGTTGGTGGGTTCGTCTGGAACGACACTGTTGGATGTGAAGTGTTGATCTTTGAGCAGCTCCTTCATGCTCTGAACTTGCTGCAGCGCCTGATTGTAGCTGTGTGGATTCGGGAAGCTTGAAGGACCCAGCTGACGCAACTCCCGGTCGACGCGACACAGTTGTCTGTACAGATACTGGCTTTTATTTCTCTTCTTTTGAATCACCCCCTCTGCGGATGCGGGACAAGCACCGCTATCTGAAAATGTACACACGCTGTTACTTGGAAAACTGCGTCCAACTTGTCATCTCAAGAAAGCACATGATGCGATGAGTTCGGACAGAAAGCAGAAAGCGCTTTGTTTGCAGAAATGTGATTGTTGGCAGCATTTCTGTCTTTATTTGTTTCAAACAACCACTTTGTCATATAAGCAAACATCTTCTGAATGATTTCAGAACTCTGCAGTCTCTGTCCTTTCAAGCAAGCAGACATTTTTATCTTTTATGCCTCTTTGAATTAATTACTGATTAAAAACATTATTCATCAAATTTTAAATGCAAATGATACCAAACTGTTTGTGAGACCCTCTGATATGTAAGTACTAATATGCTGTGCTGGGTAAAGCAGAAAAAATGCTCTAGCGCTTCAATATGATCCAAACCACAAGAGCTGGGATCATAAAGTTATGTGACTCCACTTGTAGAAAGTCTAAAGCAGTAGGCCGACCTCATTTACAGTTAGCTGATCTCCCCTCTGGTCTGTATCCAGCGGCACCCAAGGACTCTGATCCTTTTCTAACCACTTATATGTGGTGCAGATATCACACATGAAAACTTGTGTCAAACTGACCCCAGCTTCAAACCAAAGTACTTCTCAGTAAAAGTCTCAATTGTGTCATCAAATGCATCAAACCAGGAAGATGCAGCATCTAGCATACATTCATTTTCTAGGCTCAGACACTCAGCGTGTTCTATGGTAACGTCCTAAAGGGCCATGAAACAGACCACAGCAGCACAATCATTCACCAGCAGGCGCCAGATTGGGCTCCCTGCAGCTTTGCTCCTGTTTTTAGAAAGCTACTTGCGCTTCGGTGGCCCCTTGATCTCCTCCATTGTACAGACGTGGATGAAATTTTTGGTTCACTTCGGTCAATGAAAGAAAAACTCACAATGGTCACAGAAATAACTTTCCAGGCCTGTTTCATGCATTTATTTTTTTAAAATAATTCAGTTGAAGCGTGGTTGAAAAACAATGTCTGACTCATTGGTTAAGATTTATAGAATTCTTATTTATTATTACTTCTGTCAGATTTAATTATTTCTGTGACCATTGTGAGTTTTTCTTTCATTGACTGAAGGGTACCAACGATTTTGTCCACGTCTGTATCATGATATCTGTGCTTCAACTTTAGTTTAGTTTTTCTAAAGAGTACAGTGTTGACAGTAATATAGAAGTACCCAAGAATATGATCTTAAAGGGCAGCTCACCCAAACTTAGCATGTTTTTTTGGGGCAGTGTTGCAGCACTTTTGGTTGCACGGATCATTATCAGTTATCAACAAGAGAACTCACCTGATAGCTGAGGCTGTGTTTTTGTCTCGATGTATTCACTAGCTGTGTTATTCCGTGTGATTAAGTCTCCCAACACAGAAAGAGAAGCATTGATATCATTTTTTTGTCCAGGTACAAACTCAAACGCGACGTCGCTCATCATCGTCTTAGAGAGAGAGTGTGCAATTCTTGTGATGTCCTAAGAGGAAGTACATTCAATACTAAAGTGGATTTTAGTGCTAATTTGACACACGTTAGATTAATTCTTCTAACCCCATAAAACCATCAGTATTTGTAGCACGTACAAAAGGTTTATCATAAGGCGTGGGTGCCAGCACCTAGCAGCACCTTAATATTAAATGCAGAAATATAAAAACAGTAAACACCTACCCTAACGATAACATCTAAAGTGATGCTGTTAGTCATGTCCGCTGTGGCAGTCTGGGAGGAACGAGTCTGCAAAGCACTCGCCTGCTCTTGTGTGTTCTTTTTCTTTTTGCGCCAGCAACAAGAAATCTCCCGAGGACGAGTGAATCTGAAAATACTAACTATGAGGATATTTACTGGAAACATGATGAGGGAGCTCTGGACTCCAATCATGAACTGCTGCCAAGTAAACTCAAAAGTTCCTGAAATTACAAACAGGAAATAGATTAATGAGATCTGGACTTTTCCAAACGCTTTTTAAAAAAGTAAACTTAATGGCAATGAATTCTTTTGTACCTAGATCCATTACTTGCTCAGAGGGGTCTGTTGGGATCCCATAAAACATGATGCTGGTCAACATGGTACAGAGCAGCAGAGAAAAACAGCAGGACACTCTCTGCACACGGGTGAAGTGGCTGCTCGGTGGTCGACTGATCACAGAATACCAGAGGTGGCCATCTCTGAAATCCTTTGATGTCTTTGTGAAGAACAAATTACTGCAAGATAAAAGCAACATTGTAAAAATGAAATATGTTAAACCTTCATAAACTGCTAATTAGTGACACATTTTATTATTTTTCTAATTCCTGTAAAATACTATTGTAGATCTGAAGCATTTGGAGGTTTTGGGGCCTAAATCAAAGCCCCTAATCCAAACTAAATCACCAGATCAGTGCTTAAGACAAATATTTAGGTACTCAGCTGGGATGGGAAGAACGTGGCAGCTTTTATTGGGTTTCATTTCATCTTTGGAAATTCAGCTAAAATAATAAATTGTTCTGCAGTTGGATCTTTTTCTTCTTTTCCCTTAGGAGTCACCATTGTAGATCCTCTGCCTCTATCTCACCCTATCCCCAGCTTCCTCTGTCACACCAAACCAGCATCCTCTCCCGCATCATCCATGAATCTTCACTGTTTTCTTATTTTCCTCCTGCTTGGTAGCTCCAGTATGTCCTCTATCCCTCCACCTCTTATTTTAATCATAACTAGTCCTAATATTTTCTTATTTCCCTCTGGGATTCATTTCTGGTAGCTTTGTGAAAGTCCACATGCACTGGTAGATTTTTCAAGCAAGTTGAAATCCTGCGTGCTGCTTTCTGAACGTGAATCATAGTTTGTCCTTCCTGCTGTAAACATAACATTATCCAAATGGAACTCCAAACCCTGAATTGAATTGAATTTGCATTTGATGAGCACTCCCAATCTGGATTTCATGTTCACCCTCTTGTCGGAGTGCTCGTACATGTAATTCTGCTACCAAACGTACCATCAGGCTTTGCACTTACCTGAACCTCTTTAGATCCATCTCTGTTGCAGCCGGAAATATTTTATCCAGGGAACAGTCATCGATGTCTACTGACAGCCAGGAATTACACAGAAAATGCCATTTCTCCTCTGTCTGTAAATCCTGCACCATGACGTTGCCTACGTACCTGAGAAAAGGCGAATAATGTAAATGCAAGATGCGATCATGTGACCCCCACAAAAATTAGCAGGAGACCTATTATTCAAAATCACAGCTGAATTGCATTTAAAGACCATGTTTCCCTTAAAAAAGCAACAATAATCATTTTTAATTGGGACCTGATTGTGTCCAATCATGTCCAATCATTGTGGTGTTCTAGTTCAAACAGTATGTTTCTAATGACTCAGAAAATATAATAGTTGTGTAGATGTCTTTCTTTTGTGTGGTTGTGACATTTCTTTTTTCCCCCCTACCATGCAGGATGGCTTCCTGAGTTGTTGTGCCACAGTCTGATGCCCTGCAGGTCTCCCAGGGAGAAGGGCGTAGTTAGCAGGAACATATCCACCGCTCCCCTTTCAAACACACGTTTCTTTGAGTCTGTCAAGTGGTGAGGCTCGCTGTGTCCTTCTGTACCCAGCAGAGTAACTGTCACCTAAAATCAGCAATTTTGTGCGTGAAAAATATGAAACTGAAAACAACACATTACTGATTCCATATATCAGAGCGATGGTAGCATCAGGTAGTACTGCTTTAAACAGTTACTGGCAATATATTAAGGAAATGACTTCAAATTCAAAAAGTGTGTAACAATGAGAGTCTGTGTGCAGTGAATATGATATCCACAGTCCTGTGCATGTGTTTATGTTTTGTTAGGAAACGGGTTAAACAATTTCATTAAATATGAGTAAACATCCTTGTAGGTCAGTGTTAATAGCAAAGGAAAAAAGCCCGGACTAACCCACAGGGGGCGCACACTAAGACACACTGTGTTTTATCATCGTTTACAAGATTGGTCAGATGTTAGCAACAAGTAGAAAAGTAAGAATTATTATCTTTTACCAAAATAATTCTATACAGTCTGACTTATTTGTTTCTTTATTTTCCATCCAGAGGAGTTTCCACCAGTGAGACAAAACCAGTTGGACTTTAAACATGCAAAAAAGTGCATGTTTAAGGTCGTATTTCTGTGAAGGTTCTCAGTCATCCAGCTCATCACAGTCTAAGGAGCTTGGACACAGTCGAAGCATCTGGACGTCTTCAAGTTTCTTAACTGAAGAAGCTTCTGAGATGAAAGCTGAAACTTCTTCAAGAAACTTAAAGAAGTCCAGAGACTTTTCTTTCCAAGCTCCTTAGACCGTGTTTAAGATCCACTCCCATTCACTTTATTCTTCTTCTCATCGATCTGAAGAGATGGATGTTAAAGCACGAGCACCTGCCTTTTCTTTAATATGTAAGTGCATACGTACAGTCCTGGAATGCAAAAAAGAAAACCCACAAACGTGTAGTTTTTCACATTAAAAGCCTCACACAAGGATAAAGTTACTGAAAGAAAAAAAAATCACTGAAAAATTAATACAGACAGAAAACAGATGTGATGAGATGAGCAGCCTTAGTCAGCAGTACTGAGCATGCTCTGAAATCCAAGTAAATAAAGCTAAAACAGGAGATAATGCTGGCTAGAGGCTGGGTTAGCAGAACATGCTGAAAACACTTCATATCGAACACACTGCATTATGAACGTAGTTTTGGGGCCTGATGTGTCAGTAGAAAGAGCAGGTATACGAAACCCGCCACCTCACAACTCGCCTAAAACTCGCCCTCGTGATGCAGCTGATGGACCAACGCATGTCTTTGGCTGTTGAACGCTTCATGGCGTTTCACCGGTTGCTGAATAGTTTATTTTGTTGCTGAGTGTTTGGGTAACAAAGATGAAAAAGGTTCCTGTTTGTGTTGAACAGTGTTGGTCAAGATACTTGAAGTTAGTAATTAGTTACTAATTACTGATTAATTCTCCTAAAGTGATCCTGTTACTTTTTTACTTAGTTACTTGTTAAAAACATGATACACAACCTGAATACGTAAAAAAGCAATAAACTTTTCAGCCCAAATCTATTTTTTCTGCATGATCCAGGATATAAAATGTAATCGAATAAAAAAGTCTCTTTTTAAAACTTGTTTTATTAGTTTTAATCGTTTAACTTCATGCATCAAGCAGAGATTCAATTATATGCAACAGTTATTGACTGGAAGAAATTCTTTAACATGTTCTGCATATTCCAGCATATAAAATAAAATAATATTTTGTGTTTACACTCACTCTTTTAAATAGATGCAAGTAAAACACAGCAAATAATAAATAAAATCAAATACTCAGCAAGTCATAAATCTATGTTCACCTGTTTAGCAGGAGTGGGGCGGGTGGAGGTTTGCCCGGTGCCACAGCGGTTTCTCTGGGAATTTCACATTCCCGTGGCAGCGTGCTGGGTGCTCACTCGGATTTGAAGTTTAATTATTTATTTATTTTTTTAAGTTTAAGTTTTCTCTCCATGCAGAGTGAACAGCGGACGCTAATGTTTTTGTCACTTTTTACAGACTCAAACTGAAAGTCAGTACTTCCAAGCTTTAAACGCTGTAGGGCAGTACTCTCTCCATCACTCCATATTATCCATTGTTGATCTACACATTTTTGCGATAGTAATCCCTTACTTTACTCATTACTTGAAAAAGTAATCTGATTACAGTAACACTACTGCCCATCTCTGGTAATGAAATTGGGAAGAAATGAGCTGCTGATAAGCAGACTAAAAACAGACACTGTGCATCTCAGGATTTGTCCCCAAGTCTAATGTAATTATGTGAAGTATGACTTTTACTGAACATGTACCTGAGAGGAAGTGGAGGCTCCTAGACGATGCCCAGTACAAACACTCAACAGGTAGCGGTACTCATCCATTGGATTGTTGTCCTCCAGCTCTGTCACCTTTACCTGTTATTCAGCCAACAAGCAAAAATATCATATGGGCATGCAATGAAGACATTATTGCCAAATAAAAAAGCTGTTCACATATTAGCATTCAAGAATTTATCCCTCTATCTAGATTGTTTATGTAAAAATAAAGAAGATACACAGAGATATAAGTGTGCATTTCAGTAGTGGCTAAAATGACCTTGAGCTACAAAGGGCTTTGTAGCTATTTTCTTTCTTCTGTAACTCACACACATCCAGGTTTTCTCAACATCAAACCTCCCCTGGAGCCTCAAACACAACTGTTTCCACAAATGCAGTAAAACTCCTCAGACCAACTGACACAGTTTTTTTTAAAAAGATGCTTAATATTTCTAGGAAACAGACAAGCCTTTTGTTATTTGAAATGTGCACTTCAGTCCCGGAGAGATGCGGTACCTTGACTGTGTCTTGAATATCTTTTCGTCTTGCCCACACAAGGACCAAGAGATATGCCGCAAAGAGTGCCGCGATGAAGCACACAACCACAGGATTATTGGCAAAGGTTGCAAATAGTGCAGCCGTGCGTGACGGGTCAACGAGGTTGGGGGTGACGAAGAAGGAGTTCCCAAAGAAGGTGAGGTGGTTGCAGAGGCACTGGGTTTCTAAATGTGTGGTATTGATGCCAACCTTGAAAGAGAACATCTTATGCTGTTATTACTGTTTAAGCAACGCCTCACTGGACGTGTAACATGCAGACTGAAATGTTGCACTTACTCTGCAGCCAGAATTGCTCCAGTCCAGTAGTGATTCATTCCAAAATTTACATGAGGTTGTGATGGGCGTAATTGATAAACTGGCATTGATAGATTTTATACCTGGGCCCACTATGGGTCTCACAACAAGATAGTGCACTCCAGTGTGTCCCTTTAAATCCTCGGAGTGAAGGAGCCATGTGTACTTCTCCTCTGTGCAGGCACACAGAGACACAGACAAATCTAACTTCAGTCCCATTAGAGGTGAAAAAAAAATCTTGTCCCACGATTAAGCAAAGACATTTCTTACCCTGTGTGGCTCCCTGCTGAGGCATCTCTGTTGCCGCTACATAATTTGTCTCAGTAGGGTAGTCATTATAACCAAGGAGGACTTTGAAGGGTAAAGGAACCTTTGAAGGCATCATCTTTAAAAGGTTGGACATGCAAGGAAAAATCTTATGAATGTGCAATCTAAAATAATGATTATATTGCACTTTTATTTCAAGAATTTTTTTTCAGATTTCCCCTCATGAAAGAATAAAGAATATAATTAGTAAAACTATGATTGCCTGTAGTAATCACAGTGCAATAGCGTAGCAAAGATGTGAAGTTTTTAGGGAGGATAACAGCGTGGCTCTACATGTTTGGAATGACAGTCTGTCAGCGGTTAATCACCATGACATTAATTTACATCAAACAAAGATTCTTCTAATGCAGGTGATGAAATGCCTGAAACTGGCAGATATATTCATGGTCTCCAGAAGATGACTTGCAATAGCTGATCTTTTAATGCAATACTGTCATGTTAAAATTTCCTTTAGCCTTGTCTTGTAGCTACACTTTCTGCTAACAGTTAGCAATGTTAGCATGATCACAAGCAAAGGGCAAGCTGAACACAATGTAGCCTCTATATCTACTCTAACTGTAATATCACTGTCATCTAAGCATGTTTGCTTGTTCTAATTTCAGGACTGACCTTTAACACCAGGGTAGAGTTGGCTGAAGGAATATTAATAATCGTTGTGCTGAAGTTCCTCAAGTCCAGAATAGTTGTGTTCACTTGTTCTCCATCAAACCGTGGAAACATGACCTGAAGTCAGATGTTAGAAAGCGGTTATCCACTGAACAACTGTTCTGGTTTACTTTAGTATATTTTATACTAGTAAAATAGTTAAATACAGATAGTTTAAAAGTAAGATGCCTGATATAAATCTCCAGATTTACACCGGGCCTTTCTCTATTATACTTTTTTTTTGTTATTGTATTTGAATGAATGAAAGTATTCAATCCTCAAGTGAAATATGATTTAGCACTTGGTGGAGAAATTGTAAGCAGTAAAACATTTTTTGTAGTTGGTCACCACCTTTTCTCACATCTAGGGAGGGACTGTGGCCCAGTCCAACTCTCCAAACCTCACAGTTTCAGCTTCCTCTCCAGATTATCTATAGGATCAAGTTCTGGAGATTGCTTAGGCCACTCCATGAGCTTATTGTGCTTCTTTTTTAGCCAGAGTCTTGGCCAATTGTCACCTTCTCACCAAACTTCTTACGGATGGTCTTGTTGTCCAGATGCAGGTCTACAATCTTGACCATCTTTTGTCTTGGCCATTGTGGTGACAGTTTGGATGTGGTGACAGCTTGGACAGGTGTGCTTTATACATATAAAGATTTGAGATTACCTACACAAGCTTGATTGATCTGTGGGATCCAGAATTCTGGCTGAATTTGGGCATCAAATATTTCTTTCTGTTATTCTTGTCAGTAACTCATGAACGCCATACAACAACTACTACCTGGACGAAAAAGCACAAAAGTACTTTCACTGTCAAACTAAAGAGATTACAGATGGGTGTGTTATGGTAGGAAATGGCCGGAATCCTGGCCGATAGAGTCACCTTCTCCATTTCTGTGACCAAACTGTTCATAACAAGCACTTCTCAAAAGTCCCCAGAAACAAGGTGACAACAGGTGATTGCAATAAGTAAGTGTGGATGCTGTACGGTTGCTACACTGACCTCAATATCCTCCCTTAAGTTTTCCACAGGGATAACAGACCCTTCTGCTGTTGTGAGGGACAAAGCGCCCACGAATCTGCTGATGTCCCACCCCACCTTCCAACAAAATGGGTTTATGTCTAAGTTCAGCATCTGTAAGTGTAATTCAAAGATCGGGTCAGACTTTAGACGTTAGGATGATTGGGCAAAATTGATGTTCACACATATGTACACATCCACAGCACAAACACCCATAGGCAAACAGGCATTGACGTACTCGTACATCCACTGTTTTGTCTGTAGGAAGTATGGTAGAGGGTAGCCGTGGGAGAGAAAATGTGATGCAGGTACAGTTGGTAATATTTAACGAGCCTGTGTACAAGACTGTTGGTGAAACTCTGTAAGAAAAGATAAGGAGATCCGTATTAAACATGTGCTTCTGATCATTTGATCCTTTTTAAAATCTGCACTCGAGCCTCACGCCATCACATGCAGAATTTATTTAACTATTCACAAATATCTTTTCTAGAAAGTCTGGTTGTGGATAAACCTCATGCTATTGACACCAACAATGAACCATCTTTTAAAACCTGTGCTCTCCTATTGCTATGTGGATATCATATGAGAATCAAATTTTCCTTCTCAATGTTTTCATAGGTGACACCCAACTTGGTTTTCTGGAACCATCTGTATTTGCTGAATTTTCCAAGTGGTTTATGCCCATTTTCCTTTATTTCGTCAGGTGGCTGTTGGCTACAGCTTTTTAGTATACCAACTTTAGAGTGATATTTTTCCAGTTCAACAATTCAGATTTCTGGGAGATGTGGTTAATTACTGTTTAATAAATCTTGCATTCGAAGTGAAACCTACCTTCTGACAAGTACTTTAACATGTGTTTGCCGAATTATACTCGAGTCCTCATTGAGCTCCTTAAACAACAACATCGCACTCTGTATATTGAACAGAGCACCGAGAAGGCCATCTGATGTCTTTTTCTGCAACACACATTTATGGCAGAGGTGAAATTTGAATATTTATGCTAGTTTATCATCAGCAAATTCAAACAGGGAGTGGGACAAGATGAATACTTTAAAGAAGAGTTTGCAGAATTGCTTCAATCATCTTTCTTGATAACAATTACATTTTCAAATGTGTGATGATAGACACGGATATTCCACAGAATCTCCTTAGAATCAGAAATAAAACTGATTTTAAGTACAATAGGGGTATTTTGAAGAGACTGCAGATAATGCTGGGAAGAGATATTAATTTGCACATACAACATGAAAAGCAACCATGATTCCCCAGTGAAATAAAAACAGTCACTGTTGGCCTCCTAAGACTCACATTGGGACAATGATCGAGCATGTTGCTTATGCCCTCCACAATAATGTTGGCTATGGCAAAGACTTCAGTTGCGTTTGGATCCATGTGGAGGAGAGATGAAGTCAGGTTTGCGAACAATGAAGCTGCCTCTTCCTGAAGGTAGGAGACTCACAGTCACACACTGTATTATGAAGATGTTGCAATTTTTGAATCGTCAGAAACTTTAAAATGTGATCTTGATATCGCACATGTAATTTTATTACAGGGCAAAGTAAGAAAGAAAAAAAACCCCGTCCACCAAACGTTTACTTTCCGTTAAAGAGGGAGCTACAGTGAAAGCAACATACATCAGTAAGCGTTGCAGAGAGATGTCTACAGTCCATACTGATGGATTCCTCCTTTTTCAAACTTCTCTACATTACCTGTGCTGATGTACTGAGTTCAGCGCTCTTCTTGACGAGAGAGGCCAGTGCTGTTGCTAGCGCCTGAATGTCTTGTGGACTTGTGGCATGGTTTTCATTTACTACAGCATTCATTATGTCCAGCATCCTCTGTTGAAGCTTCACACACCAAAAGAAAAAGAAGATAAATACATAAAAAGTGATATATTAGTATTTTACAGTAACAATATTATTTATTCAGATTCAAACATTTTCTGGTTCACAGAGATAGTTTTTTTCTTTTTCATCCACCCATTCTCATTAAGTTTGGGAATGAGACCCCTACTCTAAAAATAAAGCTGTTCTAGGATGGAGAACGGTGCTTTACACACAATTTCCTTTGACCAAATCAACTTTGTGCAGCTCCTAAAGCATGCCCTACTAAAGACCTTTACACACTGACCGCATTTTGAAAACACAACAAGAAATAGAAGAAATGGAGATTCTGAGTTCATCCAAATGTCACGAGTAGGAAGCAACAGGGAGGATTTCATGCTTTGATCCACAAATTGAATCTGCATTAGACTGTTGTCAGTGGAGCTGCCCAGACTCTTTTTGGCTGCGTTGTGGGACATTCGGCCAAGGATTTTGAGTCTACGATGTTTTTCTGATTTCTTTGTAATGTTTTAGTTTTCTGTTGTTTAGTTTAGCCGTGGCATTTCCTGTCAAGTTGATTATACCCCCGGCCCATGTTTTCTTATCCCTGTGTCATTTTCTGCCCGTCTGTCACGTCATTCGTGGCTGCTTCACCTGTGGCATCATGTTCATTTGTGCCTGCTGTGTCCTCCATGTGTTTCCACTTCCCTCACAACCCTTCTGTGTACTTAAGTCCTCTGTTTTCCTTTGTTCAGTATCATGTCGTCTGCTCGTCTGCCCGTGTTCCTGGTTTGAAGTTTTCTAAAGCGCCTTGTGCTTTGTTCTAAGTTTAGTTTTCCCCCAATCGAGGTTTTAATTTAATTTATCTCTAGTCTCCTTTGGCCTCGTTTTGCCTGTTTTTTCCCGGCCTCAATAAACAGCTAGATTTCTGTTAAACCCTTACCTGCCTAGAGCATCTGCTTTTGGGTCCCCTTAAGACATACAAGGTCTGCCGACGCAGCTCTTTGACAAGTTGGGACCACAACAGAGGAGGCAGAGAAATTATTTCAGAGACCTGATTGACCCGGAGCACCATCTAGCTGTGCGTCTGAGGTAAAGTAGTGAAATATTTCTATTTCCATATCATTGGATAGTAAGTTTTCAGCTTGTTCCCGTAATGCAATGATATTTTTATTCATAAGCAAAAACTTGGAAAAAATCAAACTTGATTAAAAATAAATAAATGCTGCAAATTTGTCCTGCGAAATTGCGCAATCTATGTGAACAGCTGGATTAACAATATGTGAGTCTGAAAAATATTTTTAATGTACAAAATATTCCCACAAATTTGCACTCGTCCAGTGTGTAACTGTTAAAAGCACAATCCTCTTCACTGGTCCTATCCTTAAACAGAGTGAGCAGTGCTACCTTTAGCCTATCTGCGTTTCCTGCAGGATCAGATTGGTTGTTAAGTTTATTGGCCACAGAAATGAAGAGTTGGAAGCTGGATATTGTTCCATTGCTCGTACTGCATTGCTGAGTCGTACCTAATAAGATTCAAACAAGAGAGTTTCTGTCATCAGATTTTAGTGAAATATACTCTTTTGCGTTAAAACAACATGGCAAATAATAACTGTCACTGTAAAACACTGTAAAAAGATCAGATTTTGCGGATCCAGATTTACTTACTCTGAGTGCTGAAACAGTACTGACAGATGAAGCAGGGTTTTTTAGTATTGCAAGTTATATTAAAAGCATCAAGGATTTTTCCGCTCGGTGGAGATATGCTACATGACGAGCCATCTTTTTGTATGGTATACCTTCTGTAAACTGGATTATCATCCTCTTTGGACAAAAAAATAAAAGTACAGCAGATTACTTTAATTACTTCAAAGACTTATTGAATATAAGGCAACTGCCCATGAGCAAAATCATTAACCTCTTCTTTCTTTAATCCAATTTTATTCTTACATGACATGCATCATTATTCATCTCAAACAAAGTGCTAAAAAAAAGAAAACATGAACAGACTCTGGCTAAAAATATATATATTTATTAATGAAAATGTACGCACTAGTAGTTACCACCACAGTGACACTGTTGGATCCTGAAAACATTTTAGGTGTCACGATGTACTGAGTCTGACCGTGCCGTTTGTACTTAAGTGGCCTTGTATTTGCGTCTCTGTAGCATGACATTGTTTCAGGCTGTAAATAAAAATGTAGGCAAATCGATTAAATCAATGTCAAAAACCTTTAAAATGTATACAGTGTGATGAAATATGAAAACACTATATAAACTATAAGGGTATCTGATCTTTCAACATCCGACAATTTACACTCACTGTCCAGTACTCTTCGCCTCTTGGGTCTTCAATGCTCCATACTACGTCTGGACATGTGTGAGAACACTCCATTTCAATTTTTACATCTTTGTCTGTCTGTGCTGGGTCACAGCCTTCAGTGCATCTAAGACTGTGGGACAACAATTATTAAATTTGGTTAACATAAAACTTGACTTTACAATGTTATTTAAAATCACTTAAGTCAGTAATGGCTCAAACATTGTAACATAAAGGGAAGACTGAGACTGAGTAGTGATTTTAGACCACCAGCCAGTTGTGCAGCAAATATAGTTGTCAGCTGGAGGTATGTTAACTTAATATTTTTGACATTAAAAAAAATAGATTTACGCAATGTCATTTATGTTGTATTGCCTCCTGCAGGACAGGCTGCACATGTGAATTTTTCACTGTTTTTTCCTCGTTCTTTTTTTTGTTGCATTCTCCTCCCAAGTTGGTTTTAGAGTATGGTCACATTTTGAAACATATTTTTTTTTATTCTAGTTTTGCTTTTATGTTTACTGAACTGGTGCAATATTAGTCAGGCAATGTGCAATCCCTGAGCTGGGCTCTTACCTGAGAGAGATTAGGCCTTGCAGAGGTGCTCAGTGTGAGTAGAGTTGCTGTGCTTAGGATTATAGTGCTGCCAATTATTGCCTGAACTAAAACACTTAGTGCATGCGATAAGTGTTCTGTTGGGCTCGTATTTATTTGGGGTGGACTTGTTTCTTTTAAAGCAACGAGCATCGGGAGCCGCCAGGAGAGAACAAGCCCTCTGGTGATAGCTACATTGTTGGCGAGTAGCACCAACAAGAGTATATTGTGGTCATTATTGACCTTTTTTGTGATTTTTAGATCTATTGTGAACCCTGTGTTTTCTTTTAAAATAATAAACTTTAATGTATCCTGACTGATATTGACCCTCCGTCCCGTTTATTCTGGGCTCGTTCCTGTAAGAACTTTGGGCCTGAAAGTTTGCACGAGTAATATAGAGGCCTTTAGCAGTTAATCGTTGATTTTTACTCACTACACTTATAAAACACTGAGATTATGTGCCCAGAACACAAAAGACATGAAGAATTCAAAGAATCTCACTTTCAAAAAAAGATCAAGTACCTTATTGCATTTGACTCTGATGGGGTAAGGGTGATGCATATTGAGTCACTTGCAAGTACATCATTGCTCCTTCTGTCTATCACATCAAATGTATAGTTCTTGAACTCAAATGGATCTGGAAGATACTTTTTTTTAATTACGTGAATGGTTGAACTGGAGTCTGCTGGGTCTGTACAGGATGGACCTGTGAATTAACAAGGAGACAAGTCATTATATTAAAGCAAGTGATTTAAAATATTTTTTAATTAGGACTAAGATATATATCATATTTAGACCAGAAATTGAAATGTGTATCAGTTTGCAAACATTGTTTCTGAAAATGCAGACTTTTCCAGTTTACCATATGAGTAGTTAAATGTCTGTCATGAAAATTCCTCGGATCATCAAGGAATAAAAACATGCATTACACTATCAAACAGATGGAACCATAGTAAAAAATGCTTCTCTGGACACATTTAAATTAAAAATAGTTTGACAAATGTGTAAGATCAGCAAACTAACAAAGCATTTACCAGTAATATGTTTACCTGTGCCTAAAAAATGTCACATTGTTTCAGTCTCTGCTCAATTAATACAGAATCTTTGCTAGAAAGCAACACACAGGAACATGTATCACAGTACATCTAAAAAGACTTTTGCAATTCGCTCTATTAATCTGAACTTCATAAAATGGAAATATGAAAAACATAAAAAGATTTTTTTTTTATGACAAAAATAACCTGTGATCCTTACTGCATTTCCAGTGGTAATGTTTGCTCACAGATCCTCCACTGTGACCACCAGGTCTTCCGCTGTGACCACCAGGTCTTCCGCTGTGACCACAAGGTCTTCCGCTGTGACCACAAGGTCTTCCGCTGTGACCACCAGGTCTTCCGCTGTGACCACAAGGTCTTCCGCTGTGACCACAAGGTCTTCCGCTGTGACCACAAAGTCTTCCGCTGTGACCACAAGGTCTTCCGCTGTGACCACCAGGTCTTCCGCTGTGACCACAAAGTCTTCCGCTGTGACCACAAAGTCTTCCGCTGTGACCACAAAGTCTTCCGCTGTGACCACAAGGTCTTCCGCTGTGACCACAAAGTCTTCC
>VUQR01011863.1:6536-31754 GCA_015108515.1 Hemichromis elongatus
TCAGAAATGATTGAGTGGCTTTAAAATCTCTTGGCTGGCAGTATTGATGTCTAAAGCACTTTAGCTGTATCTCTGTCTCAGTCACAAATACACACACACACACAGACATATACACTCTCCACTTCCCCTTCCTGGTGAAGTACAGGATGTGCAGCTCAAGAACTAAGCAGTTTTTTTCTCCTCCTCTGCTGTTGCCAGGAATGCTTTATGGGCCATGTTAATATTGGACTTCTCTGGGTGGAAAGATTGCTTGATTCAATCAAGCAAGTCACTGCCTTGTAAAGTCATTACACTTTGTGCAATGTCATGTGTTCTGGAGCCAGTGGACGGACCCGTGTTCTGCTAGGAAGTGGCCTAGCGAAAGCATGTGTGCCTTGCACGTCAGCAGCTATAAATAGCCATCTCCAACTAACATAAACACTTTTCAGAAATCAATTAGAGATGCCTTTTCCACTACCAAAATACAGCATGCTGTCCTTGTCGATTTGTGCTCCGGGGCAGACTTCAAAATAAAATAAAAAAAAAAATGAAAAGACTTCTCAGTGAATTTGCACGTGGTTTAAGCTGGAGGGTATGAGATTGCAAAAGACAAAAGGGGAGGAGATGCAGCGATTGCAGGGTAGAGAGGGAGGAGGAAGTTGATATCAAAGCAGAATATCAGTGCAAGAAGAAAAACATGGTGACCTCACTGATAGCATCTCCGTGTCACTTTTCTAAGGGGAAAGAAGTGCTGCAGGGAAAACTTGTAATATGCGTATAGATAAGGCAAAGGAGACGTGGAAGCAGAAACAGGTGAGAAGAAAACAGAGAAGAGCGGCAGTTCTGGAGGTGTTTTAAGTGAGTGAAGAAGAAAGAGAAGAAGAGGAGAGAGCAGCAAGTACTTTTTCCAGCTCAGTGCAGACTGAGAAAAGCAGAATCTTACCTGCTCAGAGGTTGTGGCTGGTGGGACGGAGAAGTGAGGAGAGTCAAAGGGTCCCGGGGTGGTCTGGGTGGTAGGGGGTCTCGGTCCGGCTCGAAGTGGGGCTGGAGGGTGGTCCAGGAGAGGGGAGGAAGGATGGAGTGACAGGGAGCAGGGAGACGGGGAGGCTAAAGGGGGGAGAATAAACGCCGCTTGCCTCTCCCTCCCTTTCTCTCTCTCTCTTTATCTCTTTTCTCCTTCCAACATACACACACACAAACACACACGCGCTCGGAGGCAGACTCCAAAAGCCCGAGTCACTCGGATAATAGACAGAGAAAGACTCTTTACATTTACAAGCTCTGCCACGGGGGGAGGATGGGGTGAGCTCCCCTCCCACTCTCCTCCAGGCAGCCAATAGGAGGTGGCAGAGAGGTGTCCAGCCAGCCAATGGGAGCAGAAGCAGCCGGTGCCTTACCCCAGCCAATAAGTGCAATAGCTCATATCCAGTTGGAATAATTACAATATGGAAGGAGTCATGAAAGGCTTCCCTTCTGAAGGACAGAACAGGCGTCACAGTCCTGCCACAGAGTGTGATTTAGGGCTGCCACAGACATTAGAGTGATTAGATTCTGGGCCAATCATCCCAGCACCATACCACTGCTGCTTGACAGTAAAAAAAGACAGAGGTTCTAGTTCAGCGGAGTTTGACAATTACTCACGCATGGGAAAAAAAAAAAAAAGCATATGCACTCATGTGTTTATGTTCACGGGCTGTCACATGCAAACCTAATGAATTGTCATGTGCCACACTCTGTACATCTCCTACAGGCTCTTCAACCATGAGTGGAGAATAAGAACCGAGTGTGAAATTTCATCAGGCACCTTTGCTCTCACGTTCACTGAGGACCATACTTCACTTCCACAAGTCTTATTTTATTTCCTCCCGCTCAATCGATGGCCGCGGCAGGCACCCAGCATAATAAATGATCAATGGTGAGCGGTCAGGTTGAGGAATGAGAGGCACATCACCAACTCCAGAAACAAAAAAACGCCAGTTATACCATTACACTAAAAAAAAAAAAGCAGTTGTTCTTTTAGTCAGCAAAGTTTGAAAAGTAGATTTTTTTTTTCAAGAATTGTCAAGGGCCGTTAGCTGTGGAGGATGCAGGGTTTGAATCGGTGCTATGAAAGCCAGCACTTTCCTCACTTGGTTCACAATTAACAATACCCTGATATCCTTTTGAAAAAAAAGAACATTCCTCAAGGAAAATGATACTCCCATTTTCTTAACTGCTGTTCTGGGGGGCTAGAGTCTCTCCCAGCATGCACTGGATAAGAAGTGAGTACAGAGTGGAGAGACCGGCAATTGATCAGACAGACGGCTTAAATCACACTTGCACCATTTAAACGTTTCCAGTTACCAAACATGTGCATGCCATACATGATGAACAGCCCATGACTTTGTAGCACTAAAGAAAAAAACATATGGATGGTACATGAAATAGAAACATAAATAGTGATAAATAAGCCCATAAACGCCATAAAAGACCATAATAACTACTGGGTCTGAAAAGTGAATCTGCATTCTTTATAATGGCCAGCAGGAGGCGACTTCTCGGTTAGCGAGATGTTTACATTGGCCATGCAGTCCTGCTTTCAGTTCATAGTGAATAAATGCTCCTTTAGTAAATTTTAATAAGTACACATAACAAATGCTGGGGAAAAACGCCGAAAATATCGATATAGGTCTTAAAATAATTTATTAGTCAGAAACAAAGACTATCTGTGACATTCACATTGGCTGTCTTGCCTTCCATCATATTTGATTCCAAAAAAACACAATGATCGCAAACGCTTAGCTAGAGGTTTATAAAGTATCCTCACAAACCAGTAGCTGAAAGCATGGTGGATAAACCAGGTTTCATTCATATATTCATATATATATATACATATATATAGATAGATATTTATATATATATCTAAGATAGATATAGATATCTATATAGATATCTATTTAGATATCTATATAGATATCTATTTAGATATCTATCTAGATATCTATCTATCTATCTATATATAGAGAGAACCTCTTTATGAGACTTGCACAGCAATGACATGGTAATTTGGACCATTCCTCAAAAAAAAGAAGAAAAAAAAGGTTTCACTTCATCAGTATTTTTGGGATGTCTTGATTCAGGGGTACTTTTAGGTCATGCCACAAGATCTCAAGCAAAATCCTTCTGGAAGAAAGTTGTGCTGGAGCTGTATGATTCAACTTTCCTTTAATATGGAGAAATTTGGTGAAACTGCTTAAATTTGAACGCTTGTTAAATTCCTTCAGTCACATTACATTTTAAGTAAGATTCAAGTGTGAATGAGAATATCACATAAACTCACATTTCTTCTTTTGGTGTTGTTCCTGGTTGAAGTTATTTGCATACTGTTTAAAGATCTACATCAGAGTCACCTTCAGTAGAAAAAAAATGCCTTCATATCTTTGTTATTTATAGGTCAAAGCTGCCCAGTCCCCGAGGCAGTCAAGCAGCCACAAACCAGAGGTTGATTTCCGTTTGTTCTCCTGAAAATCTGGCTTTGGTTCATGCCTTATTTACAGTTACAAACCGTTGCTGTCTTTGTATCTCCTTTCCAAAGCATATTAATGCCTGGGGCATGCTTTACCCTAGGTTTCCATGCGTAAAATTAATCAGTGATCTTATATGTTGCAATGTGTGTGTATTTTTAGATGCTATCCTGACTTTGTGTGCGCAAATTCCCTTCCGGGAGAAGGTAAATTACGAATAGATTTACAAAAAACACTCTCAGTCCAATTAGCATAATTGCTCAAAAACAGATGCTACCAGATAAAGTTGATAAATTAGATGTTACTCGGGCCAGTTTACCCACCACGTTCTCAGTATTAGAGCAGCTAAGTGTTTGATGGGTTCTGTGAACACAGTGCCACAGAAGAAAGTGCAGTCAGACATGGCAAAGAACAAGATGGGTTTTTCTATTGTGCAATATTCTTTTACCTTATTGCCTTGGCTGCTATTTTAAATATTTGTATTTTAAACACTATTAGAGGGACGTTTTAAGTTAGATCAGATTCAGTTCAAGCTTATATTTTGTCAGGTGTGAAGTGATTTTTGCCTTTCTCTACCAAACCTTCGTTATTTGCTGTATGTTTGTTAGAGCAGTCGCTGGTGCGAACTAAAAACTCGCTAACTGAACTTTGGAGACATCAGACATGAAAAGAGATGGACAGGCGACACTATTTAATTGTTGGTCCTCTGGTGTTTTAAACAAATCTATGTATTTATTTAGACAGAAATCTTTAATTTTCTTAGCTCTGTGAGTATGACTGAAGCTGTTCACCAATCGCTAGATGCCAATCTGCTTCCTGTGCAGCGACCCACCCCTGTGGAGACCCACCATGGTGCTCAGTTTCACCTTCAGGATGGTTCCTGCGAGGAATACCTTAATAATTACTGATGCATTGTTTTAATTGATCCTGACGTGCCTGACTTCTCCACTCTTTCAGTCATTCCTTTTTGTGTTGCATGTCCTATATAAAATGTATATGTCTTGATGCTTTTTTTTTTTTTTTAAATGTCTGGAACGTAACTCACTTATGTGCCTGGGCTTTGTCTCTGTGGTTTTTTCAAATATGAAAATGCGACACATAAAAACGTGTTATTTGGTTAATCATGACCTTCACCTACCTGTTCTTTCATCTGTGTATTGAACATATTAAATTTTTTTTCAATACATGATCTGATAAATCAAGTATTTTTCCTTTTTAGAATTTTGAGATTAACACTTTTAAAAGTTACCTGCATCTGAATGTCTTTTTTTTCTTTTCTCCTGAGGGACGGGGTCATCATGGACCAGTTTGAGTTCTACACCACTTGTAGATACATTTTGAAATCTATTTAAATCCCTTGGCAAGCTCTTGGACACTCTCAACCTTTTTTTCTGAAGGCCTTACAGAGCTCTTTAGCTCTTAACATGATGATGCCACACACTAAAAGGAAGAGAAGAGCAGACACTAAATGTCAGATTTTTAACTCATTAATACCTCTATAAAGAAGCATTATTCAAACAGCTCTTAATCACTGATCTTTGGCCGGGAGGTGATAACATGACATCCTGGAAAATGTGTTTGCATCACATCTAGCTCTGCAAGAAAAGGTGTGCAAACATATTACTCCTGATCTTATACACGTGCATCACTTTAAGAAGTTCTCATTGATTTGGAGCGTAATCTGGAAACATTGATTCTATTTTATGGTCTTAAAAAGTTATGTTTGTTGACCTTTTCCACACACTCAGTATTCCCTAGTGCTTTATGTTCTACTTATAGTGGCACAGTGTACACAGAAGGTATGCACACTTTCTTAAATAAATGATAAAATAATGCCGTTTTTCCTGTGCAAATATTTAATTTGCCAAATACTTTGTGACAAATAACCAATTGAGCAACATAATCAGCTGCTTGTCCATTGAGTCGCTGTTGGGTAAACTCCAAGTCGATGGTGTTAGACTGCAGGTTGTAGATTCTTTCTTTGCTCTGTAGGCTCAGACTTTGGTTACACACCACTTCTCCAGTTGTTGCAGGTTCTGGTTATACTGACCCTTGCAGTGCATCTCCAGAGAAGGAGAAATACTAATGTTACCAATGTTAACTTTTAACTTTAGTCCAGATGGATACTGTTCGTGGTGGGAAGAATCAGCTGCTTCTCTAGTGAGTTTCTTTTTTTGCAGTTGGACTCTACATCTTAGTTACCTGGTCCTTGTTCACCTCTGCAGCCTTAGTGATACACTGGAGTTGGATTATGTCCACAGGACGTGAAGCACACTGGAGAGACAGCTGAATGATGTGGAGGATTTCCACAGAATTAATCTAGTCAGATAGCAGGGAAACCTGAGGAGGGAAGGGTTGGAGCTGGCTGGTCAGCAGTGACTGAAGACTCCACCGTCTTTCTGTGTGGAGTTTGCATGTTTTCCCTTTATCTGCCTGGTTATATATATATATATAGATATAGATAGATAGATATAGATATAGATAGATATAGATATAGATATAGATATATAGATATATAGATATATAGATATATAGATATAGATATAGATAGAGAGAGATAGATATATAGATAGATATATACACATGCCTGGACATACAGTTCGTGGGGTTAGGCTTACAGCTCATTAAATATCCCATAGGTGATAATATTGGTGTAAATGTTTATCTCTCTCTGGTATCCTTGGAATAGATTGGCGACCCAGTATTGGATAAGCAGGAGAAGATGGATTGAGATGCCATTAGTTGATTGATTGGAGATTGTGTCATTCTTTCATTTAAAAAAAAAAAATTAAACTGTTTGTGGGAAACAGGCAACCCGTGTGGTTATGTTGTTAGCTTTTCACTTGGTTTTAAATTTTGCATATCCTTCAGATGGCTTTGGAGGGCATGTAAAGAAGAGCAGCAAATTTGAATGACTCAGTCACCTGAATAACCCTTTCAACCGTAATTAGTTGACAAATTTATTACTATACCTTTAACAGCATTTCCGCAAAGCGTTTAATCAGACTCGGAGAGGTCACCGAACTGTCATTAGGGTTAACGTGGTACAATTACTGTTTTGTAAGATTAATGAAACTATATTTGGATGACATGAGTCACTGACATACATTATAAAAAATTATCCACAGCTCTTTGGAGAATTAGAGAAAATACTAGATAAGGGCATTGCTAGGGTCAGACTCTATGCATGTCTAGGGGCTGCAGGTTTCCAAGAGCACTGAAAATCAGTGGGGGCTGTCAGGGCAGTTATAAGTGCATTACAGTTTGTTTATATGTGCACAGAAAAAACATGACATCAGACTGTCGGTTTAGTGGTGAGTGAAACCCCTGAGTTTGCCTTTCTCTGAAATGAATTGAAACAGGCATAGACTTACTTAAAATAATAATAATAATCATCATCTATGTTGGTCTTTTGCTTGTGAAATGGGCTTTAGGCTTGGATATAAATGCATAAGTGCGTATCTGAAAAAAATTGAATTGATTTTTTTTTCACTCCTTTCATGACCATGACTATTCCTGTTAACAGCACATCCTGCATGAATGTCTCTGAACAAATACAATCAGTTTGGAACCATACTGAAATCTATAGCAGTGACGAGCAGAAGGGTTATGGACAAAGGCAACATTGTCATTTACAGTGGCATGGTTCTTCAGAATAGGCCTGAAACGATGCCCGTCTGTGTGTGTGAGAGAGAGAGAGCGTGAGAGGAAGAGACATAAAAAATTCATTAGAAGATGGAAAGAGATGTCACATCGAATATGTACCCAGCTGCACTGACGACCACGGGCAGTGAGCTGTGTAAGGTTGGCGTGGTAGCAGCCAACACGGCGCTGCAGACCTGACCTGGGTGAATTCAAAATTATGCCATCACAGAAGTGCAAAATTGGAAGCTTGATAAACTGAGCAAAATGTTTATTTTTATCCATAGTGGCTACACCATCGTTTATTTAAAGGAGAAGTCTGAAAAGCTTTACGGTTCTTCGGACATTAACAAAGAGTAATTATGTTATCCGTGAGCTGCTACAGTTTGGCTGAGAGTTTTGGCACGAGCTGAACTCTTCTCTTCCCTCTCTGCTGCCAAGCGACATTGTCATTTAGAGGAAAGAAAAAGGAAAACATAAAAAATGCATTAAAGCAAGAGCACGGGCACAGATTGCATTAATTAAATTGCATCAACTCAATAAAGGCAATCACTAATAGAAAGTCAGTATAAGGCCGTGTGACATATCAATCCTCTTTGCTTAAAAAACATCCAGGCTGTTAAGACTGATTGATTGATGGGCCCTACTTTGATGCTGAACTATAATTCCTAGTGACACAAAGTCATCAGAGCAACATACCTGGATCAGTGTAAAAGACAGCAGAGGTATGATGCTGTGGTCAAAGCCTTCATCTCCACAATGCCAGGAATATCCACTGGAGATAACATCATCCTCATTAAATATTTAAAGATGGGATGAAAAAAAAAAAAGAAGACTTAAATGCCAGAAGATTCACAAGGGGATTTAAAGACAGGAAGAGAGTTACTCATTATCTATCTAAATGTCAGTGAGATGTGAAAGCCTCACAGAAACCTTTAAGTACTGAGATGCAACACAAATGTAACTTCAGATCTCCTCATTACCCTTTAAATATGTTGTTTTATAATGCATTAAAACTAATGAAAGAAAAGTCAGGGACATTTACTGGTAGTTTATGAGAAGTACAATAGTGTTTTTATACATATTTATTTCCTGTGTGCCGCTGAGGTTGTTACCAAAACCAAACGATGGCATCTCTTCTCTGAGAACACACTGGAAGAAACTAAGTGGCTATGGCACCGCACTGTTTAGATATTGTTAGATTTGGGTTAAAGTGACAGTGAGTCACCGCCAATGAATAAACACCACCCAGAGATCTGACAACTGCGGCTTTTCGCTTCCTCCGCCGATGTAATTAAGTCCCCCAATATCTGGTTGTCACCTTGTTGTATCATTACCGTTGCTGGATCATTTCACTGTACTTACTTATTACTTAGTGCCCACTAAATATAGCTGTCCTCAGGCAGCTAGTGCGATAGCACATTGCAGCTGTGGGTTATTACATCCTAAACACCCCCTCCCACTCTAACCTTACTTAGACTTCAATAATACACCACTCTGTGAGTTATGTGGGGGGGGGTTTTCCTCAAGATTTACTCTGTCAAGGACATTGTGGACAGGAGTTATGATGCTAGTTTATTTTTCTTTCATCTGGGGACACTGCTGTGACACTGAGCCCCCCCAGTCAATTAATATAAGCCTTATAGCGTTCTTAAAGCTTCAATGCTTAAGATTTGATGGAATTGAGTGGGAAGGGACTGCTTTTACTGATTATTTTTAGGATATCCCTAACATCTCATTACGGGGTGGGCGAATGGATAAGTTTGGGCCTTGATTCTTCAATGACACGCTGTGACATATGATGCCTTCCAGCTCTTATTATTTAATCCCGACTTCTATGAGAGTTTATAAAAAAATTAAACTTGACAGAAACTGACCCCAAAGTTTGTGCGATGCACACTGGCCTGTCTGTCAAAAAACTGTCTTGGTTAGTGTTAGTAATCACCACAGGAAGTGAATCACTGTAACACATTTATCAGTCTGAAAATGAAGCTGATACCAAAGTGTTACAAGTGTTGCTAAAGTACGTAATGATGAGCCCAGAGAACTGAGCCCAATGCCTGCAGAAGTTCAATAAATGGTGCATCTATAGCTTCTTTTTTTAAATTAAGTGGTCTCCGAGTTAAAACTGTTAGTTCAGTTTTCAGTAGTTGATTTAGTAGTGGGGGAACTCCAGGCCTCAAGGGCCGGTGTTCTGCAGGTTTTAGATGTGTCCTTGATCTAACACAGCTGATTTAAATGGCTAAATTACTTCCTCAACATGTCTTGAAGTTCTCCAGAGGCCTGTTAATGAACTAATCATTTGATTTAGGTGTGTTGACCCAGGGTGAGATCTAAAACCTGCAGGCCCTCAAGGCCTGGAGTTTCCCCCCTTCTTTAAGGGCTACAAGTCTCTTTATTATGTTTTTTCTTTTACAGCAACCTCTTTGTTTATTATATATTCAGGGCACATTTCATGTGTGATTGCTACTAAATTTATTTAATTTAAAAATCTCAAATTGGGTTCTGACCATCAAACATCTTTGTGTGAGCATGGAATTTATGGAATGAGTGGTTTGTATGTGTGCTGGTTTTGCTCTGTTTCAGGCTGGCCGTAGAAAGTATTAAAACACGCTTGTGTGCAAAGTGAAAGGCAATTTTACTTAACACACAAATTCCCATGTGTTTTCCTGTTTTCCTAAACAAAACAACCTTTGTAGGATGGTATTTTTATTTATTTCTCTTTTGTTGCCACGTTAGTGGCACAGCACAGGAGATGCGTGTCAGTTTTCTTCACTTCTTCCAAAATGAAATAAATCCTAATAATATGTTCATATATGAGCAGCCATACATCTAAAATATTCTGACTTTTGATCTAGCACCATCTTTATGTTAGGCAAATGTTATGTTTTTTACTCAGAAGAGTAGGGATATGTCATGATAGAGGAGTGTGTTAAAGTAATCCGTCTGTCTAGCTATTGTGTTACATGTAACTTCCATGAAAGGCCAAGTGACTTCTGATTATCCTTATCAGGCCGTGTGTGTGTGTGTGTGTGTGTGTGTGATTATTAATACTGGTGCAAATTTGTTGTTGTTGGGTTAGATCGGTTAGTTCTTAGTTGCACTGCACTGCAGCATGTGACAAATAAAAGCTATTAGGATGTAGCTCATGCTCATTCATTTTACGTAAATCGTTGAGTCTCTTCCTTCCTAATTTTGTGCCTCCATCTATTTTCTTACAACATTAATTTCTCCCTCCCTTCCCCAGTCTGTTAAGACTGAACTTCTTTACAGCTGGAGCTAGCAACAGCAGCTTCCTGTGACTGCAAGTGAGTGACCATAAAGGCCTTGTTACTAATTGTCAGTGCTACTACTGTAGACCAGGGGTCTCAAATTTGTGGCCCGCAGGCCATTTGCAGTCCATGTTACCTCTACTTGTGGCCCACATATTGATGTGAAGAAATATTTTTTTAAAAATTATTATTCGAAAAATTATTTATATGAAGGTAATATGAGCAGAGTGTTACAGCTTTAAGACTGTAGCCTCATGGGCGGTGTAGTCCTTGCTGAAGGGAAACCACGTGGGACTGCCCCTCCCACTGTGTGTGTGTGTGTGTGTGAGCGCGAGGGAGGGAGAAAAGGAGAGTAGAAAAGTCTGAAGTGCTACCGACCAGAAACGGGAGATGGAAGCATGTAAATATAATAATTACCAAAAAGCCAAAAAGAGTGCCTGACAAGCCCAGTTGTGAGTAAGCTGTTAAGACTCGACTGTACGCCCTGCTCGTGTTTCCCTCTGAAACAATAAAGGTTTGCTGGAGCAGCTTTTTAATGCCTCTCTCTGTCTCTCGCTAGCAAAGTTGACCCAGACAGTAAAGCTAGTTCCCGCCTACGAGCCCAACATGGAACCCGAAGTATTAGCCAGAGTTCTCCACGGTTCGGAGCCGCGGACCTGGCCGAGGGAACAAGAGAGTACAAACATGTTGAGGGTTTGGCTGTGTTAGTTCAGTGAGAGATTTATTTGGAAAGAAAACGAATGTGTGCGCTTATGTCTGCATTTTTATTTTGTTAAATACAAGCAAAAGTGCTGCCACGTGTCTGGCCAGAAAGAGCCACCAATTTGTTTATTTGGTAGTTCAATGAAAGGCTTCATTTGCGTTCATGTTTGCAGTTTTGTCTTTTTATACAATATTTAAAATTAAATAAAACAAACAAAACATTACATTTTAGGAAATATTAGTGGGTGTTTTCTAGTTTGTTTTTTTTTTGTACTACTTAAACACTAAAGTGGCCCTCACGGTGCCGGAAGTGGCCCACGGCTCATTTGAGTTTGAGACCCCTGCTGTAGACGGTGCAGCAGCAGCTAACATGTTCGTTAATTTAACACATTCTGCTGCATCTATTTTTAGTTGTTAACGTTCATCCTCCGGCTTCACTGTATTATGCTGACTTAGCTTTGTCGCTAGCGATCACGTAGCACATCATTATATAACAGCTAGCCCAACTTCAGTAACCCTACAAACGTCACTGCTGTTTATTTATCTGTCTTCATTTATGTTGAAAGTGATATTTTTCAGAAATCTATGTCAGAACATGGTATATCATGTTTAGGTGGAAACTAGCGAACTAACTTCTAGCTACATTAATTTTAATAAATTCTGTTTTCATGGATGCCTGGATGTTAACTTAATTGTTACACCTGTTAAATCAGCAACGCTGATTATTTTATTAAAGAATTTAGATAGTTTTTCACTCTGTGTGCCGCAGTGTTTGTTTGGCTTTGGGACTTGAAGTAGATGGAGTTTTGGACCCAGATTGCTCCGTGAGGCTCCTGACTACGGTAGCCGTAATGCTCTGACAATCCGTCAAGCAATGCTGCTTCCTAGCTTACCAAAGTCGTACTAAAACATTTTTTGACAGATTTTTGAGCGCCATGTACCACATATATTCGGTTCGAGGTCAGTTAGCACAACCAGAATTCACACATAAGACACACTGGATTTTAAGGCGCACAGACAATTTTTGAGAAAATTAAAGTATTTTAAGTGCGCCTTACAGTGCGGAAAATACAGTAACTAGTTCTTGAAATTTGGTGCCTGACTTTGACAGGATGTAATGGCTTACTTTTGGAAATCTTTGTAGTCCTAGGCAGAAGAGCTCCAGTTCTAAGCCAGTGCTTTTGTCAAGGTCACTTTGAAGGAGAATTAATTTCTAACCTATGTGTCCCAGAGATGACCTGCACACACTGGTGGGAAGACATGCTGTCCATCTTTTTTAGCACAATCTTTTACTTTTACTATGCCACGTGATCTAGATTTATAGGTGTCTTACCTTTAGCTTCTCATTTTAAAGTAACTACCAATTTAGGTCAACTCAGAGTAATTTGAATAATCTTCTTAATCAAGTATTATGTTTAACACCACCTATCTTTGAGGAAGAGCTTTAAGGGAATTTCATAAGCCATCACAAATGACTGGTGACCTACTTTAGTCCTTTAAAACCTTCCTTTCTCCTAAAACTACAGCCAGTGTCTCCTTGATTGACTGGCAGTTTCATTTGGAAACAAGTCAGGCTTGTCATGTTGAAGCAAGTTTGTACCAGTGCTTGAGCTGGTTAAGAGAAGTCTGTGGTGTTAGTGTTAGTATTGCAGTACACCCACTTTGTTAAGTATAGCCTGTTACCTTCAGAACTGCCTTAATTTATCAAAGAACAGACTTTAGTCCATACTGACATGACCACATCACACAGTTGCGGCAGATTTGTCAACTGCACACATTGATGTGAATCTTCTTTTTCATCACATCCCAAAGGTACTCTATTATCCAAACTATCCCACCACCAGCAGAATTCTGAACAGTTTAACTAAGGATTAATTTATTTTTTCTTAACTGATGTTTACACTAAATTCTGACCCGACCATCCAAATGTCAAACCAGAAATTAAGACTCATCAGGCCAGGCAACACTTTTCCAGTCTTCTGTTGTTCCATTGGGTGAGTGTGTTTTCAGGCAGATACCTCAGTTTCCTGTTTTTAACTGATAAGAGTGGTACCTTGTGTGGTCTTCTACTGCTGTAACCCATCTGCTTCAAGGTTTAACCTGTTGTGTGTTCAGAGATTCTCTTCTGCATACCTTAGTTATTTGAGTTACTGACAGTCTACACATCAACAACGCATTTTCTTATTTGAAAAACTGCTCCTCACTGAACATTTTGTGTTACCCTATTATGGACCTGTCCAGAGTGTAGCATGCCTCTTACCCTATGACAGCTGGGATAAGCTCAAGCCCCCTTGTGATCCTAACTTCTGGTCAGGGAAAAGGGACGTTTGCTTCTTGTAATATATGAATATAAATTTACCAATTCTAGATTCACAATTTTAATTAAGTAAAATATTCCTCTATAAATGTTTAAATTGTTAGTAGATGACATATGATCATCCTGAGGGCTCAAGGTCAAGGCTCTATCTTCTATAGAAGAATCCATCACTGTGGACAGATTTGTGTACAATACATCAGATTATTGGTTGAAAAAAAGACTTTAATTCAGTGCTTGGGAGAAACAGTACAGCACAATTATAATAAAAAAAAAACATGGATATCCACAGGTTTGTTGCAGACAGTGGTAGCATTAATGCCTTTAGTCTCTGCAATTTAAGACGAGGCCAAAAAAAGTTCTCACTATTCTGGTTTCCTGCTTCCTGAGACCCATGACAGCAATCACTCCAACAAAGATTAGTAGCAAGCTAATCATTTCCAGCTTAATCGCTGATAGGATTTTATAAGGTAGCGAAGGGGGAAATAATCACTTTAGAATCTTAAGGCTCAATTTCTATGAGAAGGAATCTTGCCCTCTAGGTATATTATTCATAACAGGAGTGTCTGTGACCGTTTAAACTTGAGTGTGAAAAACCTGCATCTGGGCAAAAACTGTTCTAATACTCGGCTATCAGCAGAATGAGTACAAAATAAGTGTATGAGCTTATTGTGTAAAGCTTTTCCGTGTGTGTAATAAGGCACAGGTTCTTTACAGAAGATTTTTTTTAAATGTTCCATATTCTGTAGATTATAAATGATGGTATTTAGCGTTTTTTTAATTTTCCATTTTTCATACTTACATAACTTCATTTAAAAATAAATATCTATCATCTTATTTCAATTTAAAATAGTCCTTAAAAGTTTGCCGTACCCCATCATAACCCACAATTCCAAACAAGAATTTAGAGGAAAAAAAATATGGAAATCAATACCTATGATATGGAGGGGGGAAAAAAAAGATATAGCATTTTTTTAACAAAAGGTAAAACACTGATAACATAAAAAAGCACAAATTAAAAACATGTAATATACAGAATTTTTAAAAGGGCTAAAATTTGAGAAGGCTTTTAGCTTCTCTGCTGTTGTTCTGCCCCTTGAAGAAAATATGTGCCAATGCCCCCGAGAAAAGGGACCAACACCCCTCTGTTTGACCCATCTCTTTGGCGTGTATGGAGGGGAGGAGCAGACAATGCAAAGTCTCCCTGCCGGGCAAAGTGCCGCTGGGCCAGTTCATTGGATACCACATGTTCACAAGCTGTGTTATCAGGGATTTAAGAACACGTCTGTTTGGATGTAAAATGGATGTTTAGCTAGGGCCCAGAATTATTTTACAAAAAAAAAAAAAAAGCAGGAGAATGGACATTTATTTTTTGGAGGGTGATGTGAAGGCGTTCTCAATGCAAAGGACGATGTAGGAGCTGGAGCAGCTGCTAGGGGTTTGCTGCAAGAGGTGGCCGCTCTGTAGTAATGATGCCAGACCAGTCACAGCGTGGTCGCCAGTCCGCCACGTTTCACAGTACTGGTCTGTTTGCCGGTGGCCTTTCTTGCTTGATCCGTGCCAGACCATTTTTTCAGGCCTGGAGGTGATTAAGAACAAAAGATTGCTAATTAGCAAATGAAACAAAGGCTGGTTAACAACTGCATGTTAGTGTTAAATATAGTTAGTTTTTTTGGGTACAAAGACTCACCAAGCACTATCCCTGAGGATGTCTCTACCATCAAAGGAGTAGATCGGTATGCTTTCCCTCATTGTGTTGGCATTGTCACCAAAGAGAGAGTCCCAACTGCTAAACAACACTTGGTTCTGCAAGGTAAAAGAAAATGCAACATTTAGTATATAAGATTTTGTTTTTAAATTCTAGTGATGTTTTTTCCCTCTATATGTTTTTACTAACACTGACTTTATTCAAAGTTTTTCAGAAAGATGGTGTCAGTCATGCAGCCATCCTTAGTAATGTTGGGTCTTACCTTGAGGTTTACTAAGGGGATGCTGTCCCTGTCCGACCTGCGGACGATGGTGTAGAGGTCCTGAAGCTTAGAGGACAGAAAGGCTCTAAATGTTCCCTTCAGGCCGATAGCACGAGCCTGTTGGAAGCACAGGAAGTCTGCCCCACGAATCCCTCGCATGTTACCGGTGTGAGGGCTGTTCAAGGCGATGAGGTGCAGCTGATAAAGAAAGATTCACAAGAAGAAAACCACTCAAATTTTCATTTCACTTCAACTGTGGAACAACTTAAGGTATTTTACAAAGGTCAGGGCTCTACATGATTAATGCTTTATATCTGTATGAAAGTAACATAATGTCTCCTGGGCTGGTTTCCACAGCCTATGGAGGTGGCAGCTAGAATCCACTATCAGATAATAATGGACAACATTCCTCTCCCTAAATTCAAGCAGCTGAGTTTCTCAGTTCCCAAATGTCTACAGACTGTTGTTAAAAGAAGAAGGGATGCTACACAATATTATTTTGTTTTTCTAATTTTTAATGTAGGCAAGCTAGCTAGTTTTACTTAGCTCTAATAATTTAATGTGTATTATACACTTTAATTAATGTCATTTGATTTAATTAGGTTTCTGATTCACTTTTCGTTAGGGTTAGGGTCTTCTATTTCTTTTCCTTTGTCTAACAATGAGTTCTGATAGAGTGACTCTGTTAAGTTAAAATAGAGCAGGCATATATAGTTTAGATGTTCTGGGAAAAACATTCATATATTTGGCACTTATATCAACCATACTTGGATAATGCCAACTATTGATATTACTGTAGTGATATTTTGTTTCATCATCCCCGTATAAGGTAAATTATTAATTACTATATTTTTGAGATCTTAATTTTCCACTTTACTCACTCCTGATCCATGTACGTCGAAACGGCCAGCAGGCCCTGGCACAGGGGGGACGGGTTGTCGTTGAGGAGTGACAGGGAATCTGCTTTCCGTCTGCTGGGTGGCAAATCTTCCATCGGTATGACCCGTGTGTGTCTTGTCTGGAAATCTGGGCTCATACTTTGGAAAGTATCGGGGGTCTGCAGGTGTGGGTGCTGGAGGATCAATGGGTTTTATCAAGGTGAAACCCTCAGAGTAATGACCTGCTCCATTGTTTTGGGACTGGTCCTGGGACTGTGGGTATAAAATCACAGGTGGAGGTTGGACTTCTGCCACCTCATTTTCCTTTGTGTTGAAAACGGAAGAAATAATTAGGTCATGTGAACTTAGACTAAAATAAAATATTGTTATTTTATTTTATGGTATGGTTCTGTGAAACTTACCAGATCTCTGAAGAAAGGATTGTATTCTCCAAGCTGAGGGTACAGGAATCAACTGTTTAGTGTCGCTTTACATTAACTTTTTCATATTTTATAAAAGTGATACAATATTAATGGTGTAAACTGGTTTAAAAGTCTGATTTGATGATATTCAAAGCACTGCGCTGAAAAGTAGGTAACTGTACCATAACTTGCCGCACTCCATCGCGTACTCTCAAATAAAGGTCTGCTCTGTCAATGATGTAGATGAGGGTGCCCTCTTCCTGACGTCTGGCTGTAGCAATCATCGTGTCATATGATCTCAAAACTGTCACCTGCACACACATACAAAAAAGGCCATCATACATCAGGCAGATATATTTAAGGAAAAAAAATACAAACAGTACAGCAGGAGCTGGGTGGCGGCCAGGGGCGGAGACCATGGCGGACTGATCTCCAGCTACCGAAACTAGCAACTGGGACATTGAACATCACCTCTCTGGTGGGGAAGGAGCCTGAACTAGTGCGCGAGGTTGAGAGTTACTGGCTAGATATAGTTGGGCTCCCCTCAACACAATGCTTAGGCAGAGCTTCGACGGCATTCCGAGGGACACTCGAGACATTGAGTCTGAACGGACCATGTTCAGCATCTTCATTGATGAAACTGCTGCACTGAGCTGTGGCCCAAGGTGGTTTGGTGCCTGTTGTCATGGTAAACCCTGAACCAGATGGTGGACACTGGAGGTGAAGAGAACCATCAGGCTGAAGGAGGAGTCGTATCAGGCTTAGTAAGCCTGTTTGACTTTGAAGGCAGCCGATAGGAACCGACAGACCGACGGGCAGTGCCTGAGGTAAAACTGGGGTGTGGGAGGAGTTCAGAGAGGCCATGGAAAAAGACTTCTGGACTGCCTTGAAGAAATTCTGCCAAACCATTATGCAACTCAGAAGGGGGGAAAACGGTGCTCTACCTGCATTGTGTATAGTGTAGGTTTTCTTCAAAGATCTTAATCCCACTGACACGTCTTTTGTAGAGGAAGCAGGGTATGGGGACGACTCGCCCATCACTGGGGGTGAAGTAACAGAGGCAGTTAAACAACTTCTTGGAGGCAGGGTCCTTGAGGTGGATGGGGTTCACCCTAAGTTCCTGCAGTTCTCTGGATGTTGCAGGGCTGTCTTGGTAGTCACACCTCTACAATGTTATGAGGAGATCAGGGGCAGTATCTTTGGATTGCCAGACTGGGGTGGTGTTTCACATCTTTAAGAAAGGGGACTGGAGGGGATCACAGTCTTCAGCCTACCCAGGAAAGTCCATGCCAGGGTGCTGGAAAGAAGAGTCTGTCCATTAGTTGAACCTCAGAGGACAAGCAATATTGTTTTCATCCCGGCAATAAGTCGGACTCGTTCCAGTGGGTGATGGATTCTGCCAGGGCTGCCCTTTGTCACCGATTCTGTTCATAATTTTTATAGACAGAATTTCTTGGCGTACCAAAGTGTCAGAAAGCTTCAACCTGGGCGCTATAAAAATCTCGTCTCTGCTTTTTGCAGATAATGTGATTCTGATGGCCTCCAGCCCTGGAGTGGTTCTGAGCCAAGTGGTCAGGAATGAGAATCGGCACATCCGATACCATGGTCCTCAGCCAGAAGAGGGTTCAGTACCCACTCCAGCTCAGGGACGAATTACTCCCCCAAGTGGAGGAGTTTAAGTATCTCAGGATCCTTTTCTTTTTCGCAAATGAGGAGGGGAGTGCAAGATCAACAGCTGGATTAGTGCAACGGTTGAAGCGGACGATGTGGGAGGGGGCTCAGAGTCTGCCTACCCCCTCACCAAGAGGTAGACAGACCCAAGACATGCTGGAAAGATGGACAGATGAACCGAAGGGTTGATACAAACAATAAATCAAAAGTCAGCCATTCTAAAGATGAATGAATTTTATTCAGAGCCATGTGATGGAGCCATGAATCAAATCCAGTGTTGGTACTTACACCAGAGGACAGACCAGGAACTCCAGGTGGACCAGGAGGGCCAGGAGGACCAGGGATACTGACAGCTTTAATATAAAACAATAGAAAGAGAAGTGCCATTTATTTCCAATATTCAACGAGTGCATTCAGATGTGTCTACCTGTAAACAATACAGCTTAACAGGTAGACCCCTAAACCTGTATTGTTCTTTTCACTAAAAAAGTGTTTGTTTTTTTAGTGGAAAAAGACACTTACAATAATTGGGCCGATATGATCCTGAAAGAGACCCTGGGGGTCCAGGGGGTCCTGGAGGACCTGGACGACCATCATAACCAATTCCCGGTGGCCCTATTGGTCCAGATGGTCCAGGTGGCCCGATTATAGAATCTCCCTTTGGACCCTAATGTGGAAAAGAAAATCAGAAATTTCCCAAATATCACATCTAGATCAGGCCAAATGCTTTTTGTTTGGAAAAACAAATAAGGTCTCAAAACTCACTGGGAGGCCAGGTGGTCCTGGAGGTCCTTGTACTCCTCCAAATCGTGGGTCATAATATCCACCACCAGGTTCTCCTTTTTCTCCCTTGACACCTGGTTCCCCATGCTCTCCCTTCAGTTCATTCTGTCAGAAATGTTTAACTTTATTTCTTCTTCATCAAGAAACAAACTAAAAAAAAAAATGACTAGAGTAACAATGAACTAGCTTACCCTGAATGTGTAAATGTCAACATTAGGGGATGTACCTGGAAAAAAAAGAAAAAGGGGCTTTAGTGAAACAGTTCTGTAGCGTGCTGGATATGCAGCATTATGGTTGTACTGACAGTAGATGATTTCAGGGATCAACAATGGTCAGCGTGATCACGAAGACATGTAATTCATGAATTTTGGGCTTTAGTACTAAAGTTCAACTTTCCAATTCCAATGAATTTTTCAATATAAATGTATTTTGCCAGAAACACCAGAATCTCAGTTTAAAGCTCACAAACTATTTCAACAACTGCAAAACAGCAAATGAGAGCAAGTAGAGAGATTCCACAGAAAGACGTAAACACAGAGCGCAGACGTGACGCATCAGACTCAGTGAGATGTTGGCTTTGTCACCTGACGGCACATACACGGACACACCGTGCTGAAAGCCGACAGCTCACAGATTCTGATGTGTCGGTGGGTCCGCGCTTTGTGTTTACGTCTTTTTTTGCGCTAGATTCTGAAGCTGCAGGTTTCATCACTGTCTAACTAAAATTGACTAAACCAGCAGCAAAAAAAGATCCAAACTAAGCTTTATATTTCACTTCACATAAAAATTGTCATGAATTCCCTCTTAGTTTGCTGTTTTGCTTCCACCACAATAAAATCACACTTCCTGCAGAGCTCTCTCTCTCTTTCTCTCTGTCAGTATACTTTATAAACAGTTTCCCCATTTAAAATCTCCATTTTCAAGAAAGCGTCATTTCTGCCGAGGGACACAGTTGAATGCCTTCTCCAAGTCCACAAAACACATGTAGACTGGTTGGGCAAACTCCCATGCACCCTCAAGTATCCTTGCGAGGATGAAGAGCTGGTCCAGTGTTGCACGCCCAGGACGAAAACCGTATTGTTCCTCCTGTATCCGAGGTTCGACTAAAGGGCAGACTCTCTTCTCCAGCACCCTGGCATAGACTTTCCCAGGGAGGCTGAGGAGTGTGATTCCCCTGTAGTTGGAACACACCCTGCGGTCCCCTTTCTTGAAGATGGGAACCACCCCGGTCTGCCAGTCCAGGGGTACTGCCCCTAATCTCCACACAACAATGTAGAGGCATGTCAACCAGGACAGCCCTACAACATCCATAGCCTTCAGGAACTTGAGGCGGACCTCATCCACCCCAGGGGCTCTGTCACCAAGGAGTTGTATAACTGCCTCAGTGACCTTGCCCCCAGACATTGGCAGGTCATCCCCTTCATCCCCAGACTCTACTTCCTCCATGGAAGATGTGCCAGTGGGATTAAGGAGGTCCTCAAAGTATTTCGTCCACTGCCCAACAATTTTCTCAGTCGAAGTCAGCAGCACTCCACCCGCACTATACACAGTGCACATAGAACACCGCTTTCCCCTCCTGAGTCGCCTGATGGTTTATCAGCATCTCTTCGAGGCAGTCTTTTTCCATGGCCTCTCCGAACTCCTCCCACACCCGAGTTTTTGCTTTAGCCACTGCCTGAGCCGCGCTCCGCTTGGCCTGTTGGTACCTATTACCTGCCTCCAGAGTCCCACAGGCTAACCAAGCCTGTTAGGACTCCATCTTCAGCTTGGTGGGTCCCTCACCTCTGGTGTCCACTATTTGTTTCGGGGGTTACCACCACGACAGGCCCCAACTACCTGCAGCCTAGAGTGTCCAGGTGCGATGTGCACATATGGACACTTTTATGTTTGAACATGGTGTTCGTTATGGTCAAACTGTGATCTGCACAGAAGTCCAATAACAAAACACTGCTCTGGTTCAAATCCGGGAGGCCGTTCCTCCCAATCACGCACCTCCAGGTCTCGCTGTCATTGCCTATGTGAGCATTGAAGTCTCCTAGTAGGACAACAGAGTCTCCAGGGGGAGCACCCTCCAGAACCCCGCCCAGGGACTCCAAGAAGGCTGGATACTCTGAACCACCACTCTGCACATAAGCGTAGACGATGGTCAGAACCCAATCCCCAACCCGGAGGCAAAGGGAACAAACCTCCTGTCCACTGGGAGAAACCCTAACATACCGGTAGCGAGCCAAGGGGATACCAAGATACCAACCCCAGCCCACTGCCTCTCACCAGGGGCAACTCCAGATTGAGACAGAGTCCAGCCCCTCTCCAGGAGGCTGGTTCCAGAGCCCAGGCCATGCGTTAAGGTGAGCCCGACTATATCTAGCCGGTACCTCTCAACCTCACGCACTAACTGGCCGTCGCCTGATTCACAATGTACCCGACCCCTGCGGTGCCTCCTGCAGGTGGTGGGCCTGCAGGAAGATGGGCCCATGTCCCTTGCTTGGGCTGTGCCCGGCCGGGCCCCATGGACTAAGGCCTGGCCACCAGACGCTCTCCCTCGGGCACCCTCCCCGGGCCTGGCTCCAGGGCAGGGCCCCGGTAACCCTATCTCTGGCAGAGTGAACTGTTCCCTCAATGGTTTTTTCATAGGGGTATTCTGATCATTTCTAGAAATCAGTAATGAGACACAGCCCTAGTCACACATGCCGACCTCAAGTGTTGAAGCAATGCCCACTTTTGAGTCTTTCCTTTTAAAACGTGTTTTTCTATTAATGCATTCAACCAATGCTACCAATATATTTGGATCCAGATTAGGGATGGTGACTAGCCAACTAATCATCGCTGTTGTCACTAGTAGGTACCAGACCCCCTACTCATTTAATCTAATTATTAAAATATTAATTGATGCCCAATGCAGGAAAATTTTCTGTCTCTCTAAATGTTATACAGATTTTTGTTGTTGAGGAATGCCATAAATCTGTTAGCCGAGATTTTGTTAACACTATTAGAATGAGATCGTGGATTCAAGCAGCAGAAATGAGCTTTCTCTTAAAGGTGGAGGGGCTTGCGCTCTTAGTGATAGGGTGAGTTAAGTTGTTCAGAGTAGAGAACACATTTAATGGTTTAAATGCCTTTGTTAGTTTTTAACATTTTCCATTTAATGGTTCTCAAATTTAACTTAATATCTTTCTTAGTTTTAGACTAGTCGGTTAGTCAAAGAAGATATTAGTCACCAGGAACATCACCCCATGATGGCATCTAACAATTAATGCTCACTCTTCTTCACATTCATGCAAAAAAGTACTGGTAACTGCTCAGACTACTTGGGTGTCCACAATGAACACCCAGACTGATTGTTACAGTGGTTGTTTGAACAGACTCTGGACAGACAAACACTGGCCAGCTACTCTGCAACCTGTTGTAAAATTGTGACACAAACCAAAAATGGAGACTGTTTAAATTCTTAAAGCTATTAAAGTTATTCAATATAACTAATAACTTTAAGCAGTATGGGCACGACTTTACGTGAGAAACATCAACAGAAACGATTGCCAACCCTATACAATCATAAATGAATGAAAATTCACTTATTTTTAATCCAAAAATTAGGATTTACCTGGGATCCCTGGAAGTCCAGGCTCACCACGCTCTCCCTTTTCTCCTTTAATCGCTACAACACAAAAAACAAAGTTTTTCAAATTACAAAATTACTCATTACACTCTGCAGGTTTAATTAACATTGGCACCCTTGAAAGCCTACTGTCAGTGATTTCTTCATTCATTTTTTTCAAATCTAGACTTGAAAGCTTAATCTCCTGACAGTGGAGTGTATATCCTTTGCAGGCTGAAAGAGCAAAACTGAAAGAAAATTCATAGATTGCACTGTTTATCTCTGCAGACACTTTAAACCCTTTAAAAATCATTCCTCCTTTCCCCTCTCATATTTACCGAACCTCTTACTGAACTATCCTGATCCTTCTCTTTGAGGAATTTTATCTGGCCACACACACACACACACACACACACAATATATATATATATATATATATATATATATATATATACACACACACACTAAAACAATAAAATGTGAGGATGACATACCTGGATAATTCCTTTCATCATAGCGCTGTTAACAGGAAACAGGAAACAATCAGCAACAGAGGAAAATAATCAGTAAGGCAGTAAGGAAGATGAGAGATACGAACTTTAGCTGGACATAAATGTCCATTTAAAACCACAGTTTTGGGACCCTGTGTACTCACATTGAAACGGTCTAAAGGATTGGTTGGGCTGGGCGGTCCTGGTGGCCCAGGCGGTCCTGGAGGGCCGGGGAGTCCCTAATGAAAACAAAGTTATTCAATATTTTTCGAGGACTCGGTAATTTTGTGAGTTTAAAATGTAAAACTGTAAAGCTTTGGTTGGGATTTAGTGTGGCCACTCTAGAAGAGAAATGTGTTTGGTAACATAATGTTTGGCATTTAAAAACATTTCTAAAGAAGAGCAGAATTGTTTTGTGCTATGAAACAAGTGCAGCCCTCTGTTTATTGAAGCATAAGTTGCTTTAATAATACTTAGCTAACTGAAAGTTCACTTGAATGTAATATTTAGAATGTAAGTGAGGGTGCCATAGTTAAATTGAGTTTCCTTAAAAGATTAAAAAACAGAGCTAATGAATGGTGCTCAGTATATTTTTAGTTATGAAAGCTAACGCCAAAACTACAGAAAGGGGGAAAAAAGACTTAATATCTGTTGGGGTTAAAAAAAATTTTATTTAAAATAAATCCTTTAAGTCGACAGGAGCTGTATTTACATTCAGTGTGAAGAGTTTTATGCGATGGCCATTCGTCTTTAAAGTGACCTTGAACTTGGAGGTACAGAAGTCACACAGTGCCTGTAAACTACAGGCTTGATGGATATAATGTAAGCTAATGTCATCAAACCACCTGTGCCGCTAAGCCTCCGAAGCTAAGGAATTGGTAATAGTATTAATACTTACAGGGTAGCCAAAGCCAGATCCAACCCCTGGCTCTCCTTTCTCGCCCTTGTATCCATTTATGCCAGGGCGACCCTGAAGGGAGAAAGTTATTGATTTTTTTTTTTTTTGTTGAACTTGGAGAATAGAAACAAAAGGCTAAAAGCCATACTATAGTAAAAAGAAAAAATGCTATAGATGACAGTTTACTATGGTCAGTCTTTAGTAAAGCAGTAAGAAAGAAGCACTTACAGGTCTTCCAGGCATTCCAATTTCACCTTTCAGTCCAGGAGGTCCATATGGTCCCTGCACACATAAATTATACAATTAAACACGCTGTGAATTGACTGTTGATTGAAGAGGCAATTTAAACAGTTTCAGTGCATTGACTAAAAAAAAGTCTTAGAAATGAAAAAGCTTACAGGGGGCCCAACAGGTCCTGGAAGTCCTCTGTCTCCCTGCATGCATGGTTTGCGTGGGGGGAAAAGGGGGGGGGGGTTAGTTTCAAGAACAAAATGATCATCAAAAAATCTACACAAGACCAAAAGTACATCAACGCATAATAGATAGAAATGCAGAAAGTCAAATTCACTGAGACTCACCTTTAGACCAGCTAAACTCAGAAAATTTCCATCGGGACCAATAGCCAAGCCTGGCTCCCCTTTTTCACCCTGAAGACAGATAATCAAGACAACAAGTACTCAATAACAGAAACATCTTGAGCAGAAATGATCATGAGCAGCCAAAATAAAAGTGTAAGATATAATGTAGACTTTACCTTCTCACCATAGCCTGGAGGACCAGGATCTCCTCGATCACCTTTTGGCCCCTGCAATATATTAAAAAAATAAAATAAAATACATAAAAATGTCCCAGTAGATCAGTTAGACTTGACAGCACCACAGTTTTGTTTATTTTTGCCTTCTCATTGATTATTACTGTGACATTAATATAAAAGAACCATTTGTTTATTGCTAAATTATAGGAATAAATATGGCCACATTTTAAAAAAAAAAAACATATCAGTTGGTCACCTACCTACACACTCTATTCTCCTGATTTACATACAAGCTAGCCCTCCAAACATGTGTTTATCTCAAAGTAATCCCTGACTAAAACAGC
>VUQR01011865.1:0-16979 GCA_015108515.1 Hemichromis elongatus
AAGGTGAATCAAATGGACCACTACGGCAACGCTTGGATGGTCCATTTGGTAGAGTAAAACCGTTAAACATCTTTCTTCGTCTTTAGACAACAATTCTAAAGACAAAAGAACCAAAAAGGTCCTTCTGTAGCCCTTTCCAGACTAATAGATGGCAATGACTTTGTTTCTTTAGATCGTGACATGGTCTGTTGGTTTTTAAGAGTTTTTGCTTGAGTTATCTTTGTCTAATCATCATCTAAAACATGTAAATGTGCAAAAAAGAACCAGATCATGTAGGGTGCAAATACTCTTTCATGACACTGTGGTGTTTGAAAAACATCTTTAGCTGCCTGTTTGTGTCTGATGTGATTTTCCCTCAAAGATAATGTTGTGTTTAGTTCATAACTCAAGAAATTTGTAAATATGCAAATATGTTATAGTTTAAAAAACATAAACACTTTTATTTTCTGTGTTTGAGGAAAGCAGCCACCAAGTCTTTAAGGCGAGGACTCGGATATTTTCTACTCATGGCAAGAGAATCTGAGAACCCCGTGTGACCCTAGGCTCTGTAGAGGGAAGGTCGAATCACACGGACCAAGACATCTTGTAAAGTGGACTTTGATTTATGCCTGTCAGTGACTGATCTTGAAATGCATAGGTCCTTTCAGACAAAACGAATTAAATAAATAAAATATATGTTTAAGTCTGGCAGTGAGCCGTGCAGAGCAGATTTATTACAGTCATGTTCTGCTGCGGGGCAGGACAAATTCTGCTAAATATCCCTTTAATATTTAATCCGGGTTACTTGGATAAGGATGTAAATTGGAGCCAGTAAAACATGAAACACCAAAGGGATGAATGAGCAGAGCACTTTTTCTTTGACTGGCATGTTGAAGGAAGGACTGAGCCAGAGACTGTTAAAGCTTCTCTCCGTGGACCTTTTTAGTCTCTGGCAAGTCGTAATGAAAAACAATGATTTTGCTTTGGGGATACATCGTTTTGAAAGGGACAAAGTGTAGACTCAGATGACAAGTAAAAACAAATTAAATTCGTGCAGCGCAGGTAACAGGTCTGACGGAGATACCTTTCCTTAAATGTTAACACTTTTTCGACCTCGATTTGCTATTGCGCTCGTGTAACTACAGTTTTCTTTTTGTTTATCTAACACGTCATATTTGACCAGAGCATTTAAGCCGAGCCACATTAAAGCCCTTGTTTGGAAATTTTAATGCAAGTTTTAGGAGATTTCCTCAAAAAAAATCAGTGAAGGCTCTTGTATCTTTCACTCTGTAGCTTGTTATTGAACACATACAAATCAACTGAAATACTGACTGTGTGAAGCTAAGCAGCTACCTAGCAAACAACCTGTGTGGCTGGAAAGTGAAAAACTTAAGCTCTCGTAACACTGGCTTCAAATGTGAAATAACTAGCTTAACAGCATTAAATGTGTGATGTCATGGGTGTGAGTTCCATCTTTTATATACAGTCTTTGATGCTTCTTATTTTAATTTTGAAAACGTCTTTGATATCACAGCAGCACGTTTGCAGTTTTATTTCTCAAAATTTGCTGCTACTAGCATGAAATTATCAGACTACTTGGTCGGATACTCTGAGATGGACCACAGAAAGAAACCGTTTGAGGGATACAGAAGGCGTAAAGTATATTAGATCAGCATCCAGAGCCTGTGAAAAACTTACAGGGTGTCCACTTTTTATTTCTTGAGCTTCTCTCTCACTTTGCTCTGCACTCCAGCAGTGTAGCCACAAACAAAAACACTCCCCCCACACACCCAGCTCTCACAGATGCTGTGTGTGTCCATGGTGTGGTGATGCATCTGCAGAAAGTCATGCAGAACAGGCCTCGAGACTAAAATGGCCGCCACCCTGACCTGTGGTGCAGTTCCTCCAATGACCACCAGAGAGCACTCATGACCCTTTACAGGTCAATATGAAGTCATTGCAGGTCCATTGATGGACCTGCACAGAGAGCCACACACACACACATATAGAGACCAGAATTAGAGAAGCACTGGAAAACTCAAGTGATGATGTAACATCAACACACCTTTAATGAAAGAATTAAAAGTAAATAGCGAAGGCTACAGCCACATTTTGTCCTGTGTCTGAATGATGAGCAGCATTTATGTTGATATTCTCTACAATGTGCTATACCAAACTTTAGTTTCTTTGTTTCTATTTGCAGTATTATCAACACTACATGTCCACTCATCTATTTATTAGAGGCAGCAAACCACTGCTAGCTAAACCCCGCCCCCTTTACTCACAGGGCAGTTTTTGGCTTTAAACAAAATCCTGAAAACCTTCCTGTGAGATCTGGCTCCATGCTGACACAACACATCACATCACTTCAGCAGATTTGTCAGTCACGCAGTCATGCTGCCAATTTCCTGTTCAGTGACACCCCAAAGGTACTCTGCTGGATTCAGACCTAACCGGCATCTGCAGGACTTTACATGAAGTTAGCATTCCTCTGGTTCCCCTGAAAGGAATTTTGTTTAGGTGTTGGAACACTGAGAAAAAAAAAGCTTTGCTTAAACTAAAACTTGGATACTTTTATCTTGAAATCACCCGCCAAAAATAAAACCCTAAGATTGAGTTAAACATGAATATGATTTGAACATCACAATAATTGAGCTCCTATTTTCAGCACGACAACCTCGAATGTCTCCAACAACTTTTGTTGTCTCATTTGGCGACTTGTTAGCAATAACGTGTCCTGATTATGTAAAAGCTTCAACACTTGAGTGTGGTACTTGTGTATGTAATGATGCAGAAAAAAAAGTAAAAGCTTGTGTTAACCACAGACAATATTTTAGGCATCTAAGCCATGACTTATTTCATCGTTTTAGGATTCATTCCTGCAGCACTCTGTGAGTCAGTGTTTAACAAAGCATGGTTGGATTCCTTTTCTTGCTTCTGCTGTTAGTCTGCAGTGGGTTGAGGGACCACTGAATGACTTGTATTCTATTGCTAGTTGAGTTTGCACTGTCCCAGGACCAGGAAATATGTAAAAATAGTCCTCAGTTTGGATATTTTCACAAGTTAAAACAAAAACATAAACTACACAGGTTAAAGGTTTGGCATCAATCATATGAAGGACAGAAATATCACACGTGAATGCATGCATTCATGCATTATTTAAGGGGGAATGCATCCACAGACCAACATATTTCACTTGAGTCACATTTCTTATGAGATTCACATCTGTTCTTTGTAAATTTGAGCCAATCACACATCAGATTTCTTAACTGCTTATTCACAGACAGCTGGAGCCCATCCCAGCTGACACAGGGTGACAGGTGGGGTACATACTGGTCAGATCACCATTTAAACCACAGCTCTCAAATCAATAACTATGGCCAATTTAGAATCACCAATTAATCGAACATGCACGACTGTGGGAGGAGGCTGTGGGAGAGAACCCACACAGGAACAGACGTGTTGGAGAAGTCTCAATACTGTCTCTGTATAAAGGATAGGAGACAAGGGATAAAAATGCCTTACAGTCCTGCAAAGTAGGACATCTGGTTGACTTACCAACTATAGAAATGTGTTTCCTGTGATGTGAACAATGTCCGACTCTAGTGAACAGATTTCCGTCCTGTACTGAAAGAAGGGTGGGTAAAACTCCCTGAAAAGCAGGATGCCAAACAATAAAACCTAAGCTTTTCTGCAGAAACTGCACATTGAAAAAAACCCACAATACCTCTTTTCCACTGATGTGGTGCCACAGCTGCTGCTGGTGATGGTACATTGGCAGTTCTGTTAGAGTGTCTTATGCAATTAGGCCTAAATTTCAACAGGTTGGAGAGTATGTGGTAAAAAGTTAGGATAATATAATGAGGAAAACAAACATGGGAGAAAGAAGGCATATTTTCTGCGCGTAGCATGCTATTGGATCACTACGATTGTGTCACTTCCTGTTATTGTTGCTACGCATAGCAGTGTTTTTCTGCAGGTTCATCTGTGTTGCTCATTTAATTACAAGCCTTAATCTCAACCAGTTACAGCAGAGGGCTGCCCCTCCCTGAGCCTGGTTCTGCTGGAGGCTTCTTCCTCTTAAGCGGGGGGTTTTCCTTCCCACTGTCACCTAGTGCTTGTTCACACACCTGATAGCTGGGTTTTTGGCTTTATATGACAGTCTTTACCTGTGATAGAAATAAACCTTGTAGAAAAGAGTCCTCGATTTTGCACCATGAGCCCCACTTCAGTCAAAAACAGGTTTATTTTTGACACCAGAACAAACAAACTCTCAGAATCAGAGGTTCTTTGATGGTTCGTTTATATCTTTTGGAGCAGTTGCAGTCTGTTTGAGGCAATAGAAAGATTCACAATTTCTCTTTTTAAAACACGTTTGGTCTAGCAACAAAAAGGTTACCGACGTTATATCTCCATACAGGTCTCATAGTAAGTTTTCTCTGCCTAAGGATCACAAAGACATACATAACGTTGTCAGTTTCCAGATGCTTACTAACAAAAATACAGTACGTCTGCTTTCCAACCAGTGTGTGTTTGTGGTAGTGGGGCGGCGGGCAGCTGCATTACGAGTGGCTTTATCAAGCATCGGAAGATGACCTCTAGGACTTTTAAACAGCAGTGGGTAGGGAGAACCAGGGTCTTTTGTCACCTTTTACAATTTAGCCTTCTTCACTTAAAGAAAAAAAAAGAAAGAAAAGAAAGGAGAAAAATATATTTCAGTTTGACAACAAAATGGGCATGCGTTGACGGGTGCATGTTTCGGTATTTGAGACCAAATCCTCTAAAAAGCGGAGGCGCACTGGCGACACACTCCGGTGGTTTTATCAGTGCAGCGCGATGGGTGGAGTCTCAAAATGTTTTGTGCACAGACAGAATACAGACGTGTCGGAAATACTTCTCACGGATGTAGCACCTTTGCTAGACTGCCTCAGCGACGACGTGGATCCCTGGGCCCTGGTCTACTCTACTCCACATAGCAACAACATTACTACACAAAGTCGACAATTTTAGTGTGCTGGACCAGAAAATTAACTGTGAACAAAATTCCTACATGTAGCTGTTTTTTTGATTTTTTTTAACAAGTCTTTTTCCCATAATGTTGCTGCTATAAGTGACATCCACATCTGCACATAAAAAGTATATATTTATATTTATATAATATATATCCGTACTCTATTAACAGTTGTTGTCTACCATGAAGTTAGAATTGCCAACCATCTCTCAGAAAAGTTTTTTCTTTTTTTGTACTTCAAACATGAATTAATTTACAACACAGAAATCAACTAATTTTGTACAGCTTTGGAGGAAGCGAGGCTCCACAGTCCCTCCGCGAGTTTCCTCTTTCTCTTCTTTTATTTTTTTTTTCTTGTATGATTTTTTTCGGTGCAGTTAGATGGTTTTCATCCCAGTTAAACACAGTTTAGAAAAACCAAAGCATTTACAAAGTGGCATCGTTAGAACGGCGAGGATGTTCAGCTGAAAACCTTCAGCTCAACTTGGACCCTTGAATGCACCGTCAACACTCCCCTTTCAGCTGAAGGGAAGTATCCCTTGTTTGGCACGGTTATATACACAATGAACACAGGTCACTCGAAGGAGGGGGATGGACAAAAGCAGGGGATTTGTGGTGAAACGGAGTGGAGAAGGTGTAACGCTAGCCTAAAAAAACCCCAAAAAAAACAACAACCTCTCTTTAGCAGTTCTGGCAGCTGTACTAACTGTAGGGCAGTGGAAAGGAGCACCGTGACCTTGCAATTCATATCCAGTGTTTCACATTAGCGACATCCATGATATGAGTTCTGAAAGTCTGTGTGTGTCTGTGTGTGTTCGGGTAAGGGGGCGTACTTGGTGAGGAGGTGAGTCGGAACCAGTGGCAAAAGGCCTGACATGACACAGAAAATAGTGCAATGTACAGTACGCAATGCATCTCCGTAAATGTACAGTGTACATCAAATACTGTACAACCAGAATTAAAAAAGTAGAAACACAAAAAAAAAGTGTTACAAATGACCAAAAGTCTTTCTTGCCCAGAGAATACATCACGCTGAAGCCATAGACAGAAAAAAAGGTTTTGTGTGACAGACGTCCTATGTGTCCTACAGCTCTTGTGCTTCACTTTACTAAAACCCATGGATGCTATACCACATATTTACAGATTCCTCTTGGGGTATCTCTGACTTTCTCATCCTCAAGTCCACTGATCCGCGTTTATCTTTCATTGTCCTTCTTCATCGCAAAACCGCTTGCCAACTTTTCCTCTCAAGCATTCCTTTCATGAACCGACTCCTCTCACTCTCCGGGCTTGGACATTCTGTATCCAGAGGCCTACAAGAACCGGACGCTCTTTCTGTCTGCCGAACCTTCTCTACCACTTGTTGATCACAAACGAAACACAGAAAGAAAATGTGTCGGTCAGTTTGGTTGGTGGTGTGCATGCACATGCTTGTCCGCTCCTCCATTTGCTTCTGATCCTCTCCTTCCTCTCTGAGATGTCCCTGAAAGGAGTGAAATGTCTATCAAGCTTTCTCCCCATGTCTCCTTTCATGCGCTCCATCCTCCCCCTTCATCGTCCTGCTATCTATGATGCTACTCAGGAACTACAGGGGAGGATGGGGAGGGAGGAAGGGAACATGTCCTTTCGTCTTTTTTAACTCCACCTTTAAGCCACCCCTCCCTTAACTTCTGGGCTTTCTTTTATCCGTACTAACCTCCTCCTCCCCTCATCTCCCCTTACACCCAGGAGTCTGGTGAGGCTGGGTAGTGGCTGGTCTCGTAGTTGAGCTCGCTGTAGGGCCGTGACGCTGAGTAGAAGTCTACGTAGTTGCCGGTGGACTTGAGGCCCTGTAGGTGCATGTTAAGCTCCCCCTGCGGGGGACGTCCTCCCGCATGAACCTGGTTCTCGTAGCATGCCTGATCCTCGTAGTTGCTGCTGTCGGGTGGAGGAGGATTTTGGAAAGGGGGGTAGGGTTCTGATGGCAAGCCTTGAGAAGATACCTAGAAAGAATGAGAGCGCAATCATTACCAAATGGTCAAGCATCTGTCTGTAAGCATGTGTGACTGGGACCCTTTGTTCACTTGATTCTGCATTGTCACCATTATTGTCAAAGCCATGTCCAAATTGGCAGATAAGGTAGAATTCACATGGTTAGTGGTCACATGTCTGCAAAACCTCATTGAAACAGGTTTCTGACACTGCTTCGCAAAAAGCGGGTGATGGGCAATGTGATAAGCCGGCAACACCGTCCAACCGAAAAATAGACTGTGAGAATAACTGGAGTTCACCGGTGTATTGCCATAATGCTTAAACGGCATTCTTCATAGGTTTATAGTGACCTTTTAGGACTTCACAGTGTCTTTATAGTATCACTATTAAAACCTGTACGGTTCAGTTTCACTGTGATATTTCATATCCATCTAGAACTATACAGCAGATCTTTCTCTTAAAGGTGAGATGAGTCATAAAGAATTGAATAAAGCTGGCAGCGCAGCATGGAAACATTAATGCTTTCTAGTCCATCAGATGCTGGATGTTGTGGGTGTTCAAATGTTTCCTCAGAGAACCCGGGCCATCTTAAACTACTGGGTTCAAATATAATCACTAACCTGCCTTTGTGTTTTTATTTTTACCTCTCTCTTTAGGTCTTATTTTTATTCACAACTGCTTCTTTTAGTGTTAGTAATTCATTACATGAAGGAAGAAACAATTTTGAGTTTAAAGCGGGCATGGAGCACTGCGTGTATAATGGCTAATTCACACTATGAAGTCCAGCCCCCGAAAAAAGATATAGGTTTACAACTGTCTGAAGCTGGATTTAAGAAATGTATTTACATTAGTTTATACTATCTGAATAGTAACAATAACTCCACACTGGCTTCATTCATAAAACCCTTACATTACTTTTGCGTTTCAGTGCAGCGAGACAAATAATGATAAGCAACAGCAACCAACACTTACTGCTTAAGAGACAGAGTGAAAGTCCTTGTTTATTCTTGCTTTCTTAACATAAAACTCATTTTTGTATAAAGGGGAAGCACCAATATGACTCCCTTAGATTGCTTTTTACTTTTAGTGTCCTTGTTTTCTACTGAGTTATCGATTCTGTCACTAGTTAGCTAACATTAACTAACGTAAGTCTATTAGCCACAAACAACCAACCCAGTGACGATTATGCTAAACATGCTCTAAAAATGTTAAGCCTCACAGTTAAATCTATGTCAGTTTTTGAAAGCAGGGCTCCATGATGTAAATTAGCCTTTATGTGTAGTGTTTCATGTCCCCTTTAATGCTAGTATGTCAGCGAGAGGTAACAAGTTACATTTAGCATGTACATGAAACCTGCGTATGGAATGTGTTTCCTAAAGAAATGGATTTGTCATACCTGGTTATACTTCAGGTCATCAGTTGGGGACACATACGCTCCTCTGTGTAGTGTTGAAGACCCACCGGAGATTTGACCTGCAGACATAGTGAGGATGAGTTCAAGCTCTAAATCGTTTGCTCAGCTTTTATAATTAAAGCAATCAAACGGGAGTAGGCTGTCAGTGGTATCAGCTGGACACCTGCTGCATTAACATTAATGAGCAGGGTGATGAACAGTGATAAAGGACGGCTTGGGTTTTTTTTTTTCCCATATAACAACTGCTCTCGGTGTGAACTCTCTGCAAGGACAGACCCCATAAAACAATGAAAGCCTCGCTAAAACCCAGGATGTTGACAACAGGATTAAAGCTCTGTGCTGATGGTGATGTTGGAAGAAAAACCCTGCTGATAATGAAAAGTTCCATATAAGACGTGGTGGTGCAACAGCCTAAGCCTAAAGCCTTCCAGTGGGGAGATTGGTGTTTGAGGCCAGAGGTCGGAACTGACTTAGCTCAATGGACCGGAGAGAAAACACAGACGCAGCTTTCAGGTGTGCAAAGTGAGCAGACAGCAGCAGTCAATGGTCTCAGTTGCTAGTTACATAGTCACAAAAAGAGCGGTACTTTTTCTGGTCAGCCTACCTCGTGATTGATAACTGGCTGATCACGTCAGTCTGCAGTGTGTCTACGTTTCTCTGTCAGAGCCACCCTTTACTTGACACATCCACTTTTAAAGCACTAACATGGCACGGGTAGAAATACTCAGCTTGAGGGCTCATAAAGGGACGTTACTAACCAGTTGGTCATGTCACTGGGGCTGCATCCATCTTTTATATACAGCCTGTGCATATAAGAAGGTTTATAGCTGGAGGGGCTTAGAATGGAAAGATTTAGTCCAACTTCTTTGTGTCTGTTTTTCAGACATTTACTTATAGAGAAATTTGAAGCTGCTGCCAGCAGTCTGTTAGCTCACCAGCTAACAGACTGCCAGCAGTCTGTTAGCTCACCAGCTAACTAACGAACCAGCATCTCTAAGACTCTCACATTAACCAGATACATCTTGATTAAATCTCTTTTGAGTAATCTGTGATTTTTTGTAGGCATGTCTGTGTGTAACCATGTAATTCCCTTCATATCTCTAAATTATGCTCCTTTATACTAAAACCATCACCTCTGCTGGAAACAGCTTTATGTGTGTTTGTGACAAGTTTGGAAGTCCTACCCGCCATGGCGTCTTTCCGGGATGTGTGCTCGCCCTTGCTGCTATGGTAACCGGCATTGCCAGTTGACTCGTAGTCTGCCTTCCTCTCCTTCAACGCCATCATCTCCCTGGGGGACGCAGGAGCACTCGCTACACACACACACACACAAAAAAACCCTGATCTTGAAATTGTGCAACATCTGACTGCAGCCTTGCAATATTTTACTACGAGCCGCATTTTTATGTTGTCATATTTTATTGCGATAAAATCTTGACCATGTATATCACAGTTTAATAATCACAAACCTTTGTGCAGGGTCTGGTTCTCCAGCTCCAGGCTCTTCATGCGTGAAACCAGCTCCTGGTCTCCTGCATGTGAGGATGACTGCAGGAAGAACACCACAAATTAACACCAAGAGTCGGACAGCAAAAATGGCAACAATTTCAATGCATTAATGCACAAGTTGAGAACAAATCCAAGGCTGATGTGAAAAAGCAAGCAAAACCAAAACACATGCAGGGATAAAATAATAATAATAAAATTAATTCCATTTCTAATGAAGGTTGAAGCAGAATAAGATTGCTTCTTTCCCAGTCAGATTGATAATAATTCATCATTAGCCTCCAGCCTGTCAGCAAAGAGACTGAAAGCAGTTTGCTTTAAAATAGGAAACATACAACACTCACCATAAAAAAATAAAATAAAACAAATGTATGGTGACTGACAGTATAATGAGATCAGATTTAAATGATGGGGCTTTTTAAACCTCCTGCTTCCAGTCTTTAACAAAGCTGTGAGGCTGGTACTGACCTTATCCAACTCTGTAAATCTCAGAAAACAGTTTGCTTCCAAGAATGATTAGCAGTCTGATACAAACTGATAACCCCAACTATAATCATGACACCATATCTAGAACAAATGCAATCAGCTTTATTAGAAGCAGTCCAAATCAATTATATGGACAGACATATAGAAACGGAAGCTGGATGGCGAGAGGTAGTGGAACAGGATGAGATACCATGATGTTGTGATACGAGTAACACTCCGGTCAGCCAGCAGCAGCAGACACAGCCAGCACCGCTGTCTCATTCATGCAGCATTCCCAGCATTGCCTGAGCAGCAAAGCTGTGCGACCGACTTACGTTTCTGTGCCGCCGTTTCTGCTGGCGCCCTTTGGCCTGCTGCATGCCAGTTTTCACCAGCACCCGGTGATGTAAAAGGTAACGAGGGGAAAACAAGACAACAGGAAAAGTAGAAGTTGTAGAAAAAAAAAAAAAAAAGATCATATTTTTCAATTTATTGGGATATTACTGTCAACTAGTGCTCATGTTTACATGCACAAAAGAATTGTCCTCCTTGCTGCCCCCATGAAAACAAAGTTCTTATAAACCTCACCTTAAACCAAATAAATATTTTTTCCTTCTTCGCCACTGATACCAAACTGTCAACTGTTCCTCAAACACACTTTGCATTACAGTGAAAGAAGTTATCAAATTTTTAAGTAACAACTGAAGCCTTTTGTTAACCAAAATAGGGATCAAGATTAAAATGATCTAACAATAGAAGTTTTTATGAATGAATCTGATTAAAGGAAAGGAGAAACAATTAAAGAAATAAGACCCACGCAAGTCTCGTTTTTGAAACAACATCAAGGTAGACTGCTAGCAAAACATTAAAGACCACTGATATATTTATAAAAAAACAAAAACAAAAAAACGCAGCGAGGACATACTACACATGAACACTCAATATGGACTGCAGAATGAAATTCCCCATTATGACACGGTAAACATCTGGAGTTCATGCACAATGTGGTACTGACTCCTGCATGATGGCATCATTTCACTTAACCCGCACATGTGGCAAAAAAGCTAATAGGCGGTGTGCACGACTGATAAACGTGGGACGACAGGTTTAATAAAGGGGTTTTCTCGCCTTTTCTTCTGTAAAATAGAGGCAGACGTAAAATCCCCCCCCAACACTTGTCTAATCTGTTTGCATTTGATGTAGTAATACAACAGTTACAGACTCTGCGAGGAGACCTGAGAGTACACAAGCCTGGCATGATGACCTAACCAGTAGCCCCCCCCAACCAACAACCTTGCGTACACCAAATCCTGAGACGTGACCTTTCATTGAAACTTTTTCCAACCTGATGCAATAAAATGCATCGACGCGTGTAGCTGTGGAGACGTCAAGCAACGTCAATAGAAGAGATCTATAAATACCTCAGATAAAACCAAGACTATCTGCATATGGTTCTTTTCAATGTTTTCCCAGCATTATGTACAAACTCCAAGAACTCCTGCAGCAGCCCTGAGAAGATAAAACAGCTGCCAAACCACCTGACCCCTCTTGCTAGTACAAGCCACTTCTAAATCGAGAGGCTTAATTCGCATGCACACAGCTGCTCCAGGCTGCCACGCGCTGTGACGGACGATTATGTAACTATTGCCAGAATCAACAGGACACTGTCTAAAAGGGAGCTGCGCAGCCACTGACAGGAGGGCACGAGCCGAAAGGCAGTCGGGCAGAATAGAGTAAAGATGGACCTTTTCTTCTAGGAATAACCCAGTTTATACAGATTAAAAAACATTTAAAAATGTTTAGCGTATAAGAAAAATAGAGACTGACGAGTGAAGTTTCTGTACCTGCTGCTGCGTGGCGGGTCCATTGACTCCCTCGTAGAAGCGCTTTTCTGCGTCATCGTAGCGGTTTTTGTCAAACCAGATGCTTTCTGTGGTGAGGCAGATCAATCCACTCATGTTGGTACTGAAGAAGAATGATAGGAATTCATGAGAGATTTAGCAACTCTGTTTGAGAATGTGTATGCAAACCAACATGACCAGAATTTTAGGTGCTACAGCCAAACTGCTCAGACAGAAAGCAATGCAACAACTTTGACGGCCGTTCGATTGTTTTTGCTGTATTACAGGATACAACAGCAGGAACTACAGCTGAAGTTTAACACTAGTTTGTTTCACCCTAATGCTTTCGGCCACAGCTGTATAACCAGAAAGCTGACAACAGCAAATGAAACCTTTGATTTACCCCTGTCATATTTAGTTTGTGAACTACTGCAGCAGTCAGTCATCAGTCTACATAGTCACACAAACAGAGTTGCCTGGTCTGCAAAGTCTGGATTACTGAACAAAAGGCTAGTCACTGCCTGCCAACAACCCCCCTAACTCAACATACCATTACCTTTGAAAGGGATGAGACAAATACAACTTACTTGCGCATTCCTTTGTAAACTACACCTGACAGAGTTACAATTGAAAAGTCAAAGAAAAATAAAAGAAAAAAAGCGCAGGCATTGTGAATCCATGCAGCATTCGTCTTAATGAAACTTACTTACCTATCTGACCTGTGTCCCTATGTGATGTCTGTATATGTTTGGTCGGAAGGTTCCTTTGTAAGTGCGCATGCGCCAACTAGCATGCTGCCTGCTGTAACCCATAATTTCCTTCTGGATTAATAAAGTATATCTCATCTCATGAAGCATTTCCATAATGAGAAGTTTAATGCAGATCATCTCCTGCTCCAAGTCACATATGAGAGTTAGTCCCAACCTGACCATCCTCACATCGTCTGGAGTTCATGTGTGAAAACAAATAGACAGAAAGGTATTTGTTTGTTTTTTTAAAATGTTCCCAACCTAAAAATAAGCGTGACACTAGCAGCCGGTAAATAACAGGGTTGGGAAAAGAACCTGTGGCTTAGAATAAATCCATATGAATACACGTTGGTGCCACATGCTGTACATAACCACCTGCCCGCAACACACTTCAGCTCAACCAGCAGGTCTATATATAAAAAAAATAAACAAAATGTAAAAATGGGACATACGTAAGCATAGACAGCCAACACACAGAATATAAGTGTTGTTAAATGAGCCAAAAGCGCACGTCACATCTCATTCCAAGTCAGAGGTGTCATACTTGTCCCGTTTGGCCTTGCTTTCCATCTCAGAGATGCCCCTCTTCCTTGGATGTGGTCCCCTGCTACCTTTACCCCCCTGCTCTGTCTCAGAAGAGGTGCGATTGCGGCCTTTGCCAATCTGACGGTGGGGCGTACCAGAGGCCTTCACTGTGATGACAGAGGGTCCTTGACCCTGCAGGTGACTTTGGATGGGTCTGGAGTTAGAGGGCAAAAATCCTCTGGCGTTTGGGCTCCGGGGAGAGGACGACAGCGGTCCGCCGCTCTTCACCTGATCTTGAATATTGCGATTGTACCACACTGCCTCTGCCTGCAAACCCTGCAGGACAGGACTTTGACCATACGAGCCACTCACTTCCACCGAGGAGCTCAACCATTCCTCTTCAGCGCCAGAGCTCTCCGACTGGGACAGACGCGTGTGACGACGCAGCCTCCCAAATTGGACGTTGTCGCCACTAATGATGCCCCTCTCCAGGGTGGGAACACTGCCCTGCCTGAAGGCTCCCATTGGTACAGCGTTCTGAGGGGCACTGCTTTGCTGATGATTTGGACAAGACTGATCCATTTCTCTACTCGCTTGTCTTGTTTTGGATTGGTTGGAGAGGGGAAAAAAAAAAGCAACAGGTGGAAACTAAAGCCATTAGTTCAGCATAAAGGTGACACTGCACTCCAACTCACTGGTTAGACATGTGGTCTTGATCAATAGGTTAATTTCCAAGTCGTTTCAAGATGTTAAAAATTAACTTTATTTACATAAGATTTGATGAATAAACTGTGTATGAAATAATGCACAGAAAGGTTACAAAGTAGAGGCACATCTTACACCAGACAAGCCATGCCGAAACAAATCAGGCCAGATTTCAGGTTACACGTTTTGCTTGCAGTATTTCCCTAGTGTCCATTTGAAATCAAGTTGCTTATTAATGATTTAAGGTTTAAAAGTTCAGATAAAGACAGATATGCTGTAAAACTAGGAAAAAAAAAGCCACTCCCATTAGACACAGCAGGTCGAAAAAAATGAGACAAAACAGTCACTTTAACTTAGTTTGTAGCTCACCTTTGCTTTGGCATGATGGGGACAAAGTACAGTGCCTAATGCAAAATTGGATATTTAAAATAATTCATACCATTTACTCAGAATTCATGCCTAAAACATCTCAAAACAAATGGACAAACTTTCAGCCTCATGGAAGGTGTTCAGTGATCGGCCACAAAATTAAAACCACCGGCAGGTAAAAATGAATACAACAGCTCACCCGCTTGCAGTGCACTTGATATTACTTTAACACGTAAACATCAGACCAAACACACCCTACCAAATGACAATGACAGACTCTCAAGCTGCACAATGCCAACTACTCTGGAAAGGCTTGAGGAACCCAAGGAGTTGACTTGGGCTCAAAACTTGAAGCTAAATACATGACCTACAGGATGTGTTGAAACAAGCCTGAATCAAAAGCTCCACCTTAAAACCTACAGGACATGGAAGCTGCTGCCAGACTGTGTGGACAAAGTAGCTCTGTTCAGAGTTGGTTTTAATATTGTGGCCGATTATTGTATTCTCATTTGACAGTTTATTAGGTACATCTTCTTAAAACAGGTACAGAATTAACCTTTAAGACATTATCAATGGTTAGGCATCATTTTGAAGGATGTAGTTTGACCTAAAACAATTAGTTCTGACAATACTCTCTGCACTCACTTTTCAAACAAAAACCACAGACATGCACTTGCATCAACTTTTCAATGCAAATACTTTTTGAGTTCTGCACGAAATAAGTAAGGGGAAAGTGATTTAAAAGACAATCAAGTGATTAGTGAATATTGAGTGGTTGACAAAATACTAGAAATATCCTTAAGATAAAAAAAAAAAAATCTGTATAAATAAATCAGTTCCAAACTGTCAAATGAGTGATGACTACTTGAATTATCACCAGAATGCAAAATCCAGTGCATCTGTGTTAAAGTATTAGTTGAAAACTAGCCTTAACATCGACACTCACCTTGTTAACTGGAACACGAAGCTAATGTGCAACTGAGAAACAAGAGAGCCTCTTAAATTCAATGTAATAGTTATTATTTAATATTAACCTTTGTGGTAAAACTATATAAGTGCTAACTAAACCAGAGGGAGAAAAATCCCAAATGGAATGTACAATTCAGGACAAACAGGAGTCTCTAATTGTGATGCATTTCTAGTTAAAGTAGCAGTAACCACAGTAAATATCACTGATGGCTTACGCCGGCTGCTTGCACTCCCTGACATTAAACAAAGTTTCTAACAGTCCCACCAACTTGTAGTTCAGCTGACCACGTGGCGTTAAAAAAAACCCTTTAATTTCCGAATAAGTAGCAGAGTTAACAATCATCGTTCTTTTTAAATGTTCCATATGTGAAAAAAATACAACTTTAAAGTACTTACTGTTGGTTTTATTCGACGTTTTATGGCTAAGAAGAAGTCCTTTAGCGTGCCGCCTCGACTGTAATTCGACGGTAGAAGAGGACTCGCATTAACGGACACCCTCCATTGTTCAGTGGCGGAGGGGGAGGACATTAGCGTCTTAACGACTTTAACGATATTTTAAACCCTTCTTTAACGTTTATATAAAATAAAATAGCTCAAAAACAAGAAGTAAAACACGCTGCAAGTTTACTAATTGTCACAATAAAGAGAATTCACTTTTTAGTATTTTTAGCACAAAATTGGTAGAATCCACGTTGGCTCAAAGACTTCATTACCCATGAACCTCCAGGAATTGCAGAGCAGAATACGGTAGTTGTCAGTTGTGTCAGTTTACTGATGTTTTGGCAGGCTGTATCGTCTTCCTCAGCACATTTTAAAAGGGTATGCAGCCCCCCGCCTCCCCTATTTATAAATAAATAAATAAAAGCAAAAATAACCAAAAATTAATGAGCCAAGTATCTTTTCTCGACCTTCTCTATCTCCTGGAGAATATATAATATAGAACTGTATAGACTTAGATTCTTGTTGTTATTATTATTATTATTGAGATAAATGTTGAGTCGCATAGTATTTTTTGTACTGAGCTTTATTTAATATATTACACTTTTCAAGCTACTGTATTATAGATTGTGTCTAATTTTTGGCTGGTAAACAAAAAAAATATCCTCAAAGTTTGATGTAAATGTAAATATGAATGTGCACATTAGCATTCAGATTTGTCATTGTTTTAAAATATTATGAAAACGTATAAAATAAATTAAAATTGTACATCAAATTGTTATTTTTTTTGGTTATTGTTGATGTTCAAAACACATAGATTTAATGTATGTAATATATAACAAGTTAAACCATAAATCTTTATTTATTGTTTTATTTTTTGAGCAACATTAAAATAATTTTACACTCCCTACAGAGGGGAGCTTTTCCACAGTTTGATTAAAAGAACCGAAATTATAATACTGACTTGAATTAATAATTATTATTATTATTTAAAAAAAAAAAAAAAAAAAAAAAAAAAAATTTTTTTTTTTAATAAA
>VUQR01011865.1:28104-47636 GCA_015108515.1 Hemichromis elongatus
TCATTTTCCCCCAAAAAACTAAAAAAAAAAGGAGAAAAAAAATAAAAAAAAAAAAAAAAAAAAAAAAAAAAAAAAAAAAAAAAAGAAAGCAAAAAAAGAAAAAGGAAAAGGAAACTAAGAACTAAACACTGGGAAGCTAGAAAACTGAGACAAAGGACAAACAAAACCAGCAACATGGAGGGCAAAACAGTGAAACTCTAAGAAACAGAAAGGTAGGTGAGTTTAAACAGCCAGGATGAAGCGTGGCAAAACACAAAAACAGATAGAAGAAAACACAGGGCTTAAATACACAAGGAAGTGACGAGGGAGCGAGACACAGGAGGAGAGCACAGCTGGGATTAATCCTGCATAACTAGACAAAGATGAAGATAAAATTCAATATACTGAACACGGGACAAGGACTGCCAAAATAAAACAGGAAGCATGACAAATACGCAGATGCAGACACAGCATGAGAGTTTAACATTGTGATTGGGGGAATAAAAACAGAGAGAAGACTAGGCATTGAGACAGGACTCACTAGGGTAAGAGAGGGAATAGGAAACATGGAGACAAGGGAAGGCACAGAAACCAGAAATACTAGAAACTAGAAATAATTCCAAAACACTAAACCGTCACCGACTCAGGACCATGAAACTCGTGTTTTTTTTAAAATAACCCTATCTGGGCCCAAAGGTACATGTTCTTTATAAATATACTTCAGTGGGCTCTGTTCTAGAAGAAGTAAGTCAAAGGTTTCTATTGCAAAATATGATCATGTGATCAAAATCTACCATATGTGTACAGTCATCCGAAAAAGACACAAACAAACAAACAAACAAACCAATAAACAAAATAAACATTAACAATAATAACAGTCAGTTCAATTCATGCTGTATAATAAATGAAAATGTTATCAAGTCGCTGCCTCAGCGCTGGAAACACTCATTTGTGTCCGAAGTCATTTTATACGTCACTGTTAATCCTAAACGCGGTGACATTCATGGCTAAGTGTATAATACTCTGGAGATGTCTGTTAATCAAAGCCTAAGAATAGAGCCCAGCTCAGTGTGGGTTAAAACCCTTTTGATCTGAAAGGAAATGTTTAAAATGAATCATCAACCTCTTGACATTTCAGTTAATTGCAAACTCTAGCAGTTTATAGAACTCCAGAAGCACTGGGGAATAAAACATCTCAGCTTCTGAGATGATTGTTTGCAATTCCCCCCGCAGCTGAACACAAAGACTTCAGAAACAGTATAAGTTTCCATAATTTGGGGTTTTTGCTGCACTTGCTCTGGCTTTTTTATGTGAATGAATGAAGACAAATGCAAATATCCTTAACAAAGATCACATAATTGTACCTCTTTCATTGACACCTCTAATCTCAGCCTAAAATGAAATCTTTTCACAATCAACCAACCCAGTTGTCACATTGCTCTAAGTGTCTGTATGACTCAAGCCCAGAGATCCAAGTTTAAACACTTCAAAGCAGGAACTCTCATGGGAATTATTACTGCACCATTTGAGAGACAGCAAAAGTTTAATTTAAACTTGTAAACAACGCAACATGTATGAGGAACACAAAACAGCTTGAGGTAAACAACTTAATATAAAACTTGGTGCATTTACAGTTCAAAGGACCTGTTAAAAAGGCCCGTGGAAATAAATATGTACCAGAATAACGAGTCTGCAGTCTTCTGACAGTCCTGTGAGAAACATGGACAGGACAGAATTGTAAGTTGTAAGCTGCAGCTGAGGGCAGTGTAATGCTTGAAGTAACTTGTATCACGCCCTGTCAGAGCTTGTTGAAAATTGAAATGTTTTCATACTTTTCCAAATGGCCATACGTAACAGCAGTGAAAAGTGAGCTGTTGTAGAGAGTAGGACCATTTATTCATCCTGGGTCTGCATTGAGGAGGTGCCCAGGAAGCATCCCAGTCAAATGCCTCCTTTGACCTTGAAGTACTTAAACTCCCCAACCCAAAGTAAGCAATCTGCGCTTTTACAACTGAAAAAAGGGCAGATTTTCATACTTAGCAGCATGTTAAATATGTGTCTGCTTGTATTGTAGATCTCACGGACATCACAAAAAACTATATTTCCTCTACCAGGTTTTTGGCTGAATCAAAACAAAGCGTAGCGCCCTGCACACTTCAGATTTTATCCTGCTACTTCTCTAACCATCAACATCATCACTAAACATTAGTGATCCACCTCAATGCTGGCAGCCATACATACCCATTATATAATATCACATCCATCTAGAAAGGAAGATTATATCAGATTACAAGCTGTTTAAGATCTTCTCTCTATGTTTCTCTTCAGTATATTCTGGGAACATTTTTTTTTTTAGATCTGTGCAGGCTCTTTAAGATGTTTTCTGTCAGAATCTAATCTGGCCCTCCTGGTCTTGAGTGTAACTTGTGTTTGCACCTCATCATAAACCTTTTCTATTTTTATAAAGGTGTCCCTTGATTGTACACTTTAACAATAATGCATGTGCCTCCTTGAGTGTTCTTGACTTGGTTAGATATTGTGAAGTTGTTTTTCTTAACCATGGAAATAAGTCATTATTCACTTTAGTTCTCTTCTATGGGCTTTCGGGGCTTTAGGTGTTGTTGGGCTGGTCAGTGCATTAAATCCTTTCAAGAATGAACCAGATTTTTGATTTGGCCACTCCTAAATTTGTTCCTGATGAGTTTATTTTGTTCTTCCAGTCCAATGGTCCATTGCACTGACATGTCTTTGGGCCTCATGTTTTAAATTACAGTAAAAAATCTGTACAACAGAAAGTCAAGATATTATGCCTGTTTCAACAATCATGAAATTCCATGAGGGAATGGGTACCATCTGGTCATGAAACTGCTTGTCAGCCAATTGTTGTATTAATTTTGAGCCTGTGAAAATGGGGGAATGTGTGTAAAAAATGATTGAGATTCCTAAACAGTTAATGCAAAAATCTTCAAAACTGCTGAATTAAATCCTGCAGTCTGCACTTCAATAACATGTTGACTGTTTGGTTTTAAATCCATTGTGCTGGTGTACAGAGGCAAAAATTGTGCTAAAAATTTGTCCCCGAAATTATGGAGTTAACTGTAAATGGTGAACCAGTCACTTTTTAAATAAAATGGATTTTAAAGGGATAAAAATGTATTTACCTCAGTTTGTTTTTTACACTATGTGGTTGAAAATAGTGGGCAAACTTACACAATACACCTACGGGAGCATTTCAGTCTCAAACTCATGAAATGAAACTCCTGGTGCACAGGTTTTGTGCTAATGTTAATGCCAGGGAAAGTTTGGAGCGATAAAGCTGAGTCAGCAAAGCATTAGGGAGTTTTACTACTCTGCAGCTCAGTACTTGGCCAACCAGCCCTTCACCTCTACATGGTCTGTCACTTTTTGCCGAGTTGATGTACTTTCTAAATATTTCCACTTTGCAATAACATCATTTACAGTTGATCATAGAAAATCTAGGTTGGAAATAATTTCACAATCTGGCTTTTCTATGTACTTTTCCTATTACAGTACCACACTCAAACTGATAAGCTGTTTAGAAGGTGGTAATGCCACTGAAAACACCAGAATTAGAAGATTAGGAGGTGTGGTCCAGTACTTTTATCCGATATAATGCATTTATACTGCAACGATCCTCTCTACAACTCTGCTGAGGTGCGGAGTGATTGAAAGTAAAGTAAATTTGTACTTACATAGATAAATATTTGAGTAAATTCATGCATTTCATTACACCATTCTTTATGCATAGGGCTATAGTGGCAGTGGGTGCACTTCAAAGCACCCACATCTGTTGTTTCCTGTACACAGTAATCCCACATGCTGTCACTGTGTCAGGATATGCCAGTGTCCTAATTCACACTGTCATCATGCACCAAGTCTTCAGAAAAGAAGCAATTTGAGCACATTTGGTTCCCATTTTAGCATCCTACTCACTGCACCTTTACAGCTTCATACAGCTTCTGCATGGAGCTTCCAATACGTGGCACAGGTACAACCAACGGCAAACAGTGCACCATAATATTAGATATGTCTGACTTTTAATGAATATACCTGCCGCTTTATATTCTAGCAAGTCGATTTAAATTCAACCGTACAAGCTGCCAGATAATTTTTGCTCTGCACCTGAAGTTCAGTAATTAAATCAAGCCTCCCTTCAGCTATTCTCTTCTTGACTGTCAACAATGCTGCAGCTGAGAAAACAGATAGGACTGCGGTTTGGGTTTGTTTGTTCTCTGCCATGAAACTGAATTATTTTGTAGCTTTTTTCTGTAAGGATTAGACTTCTCTGTGTAAACCTGATGACGATCCTCCCACATACAGTATTCTCAAGAAGACTTTCCTCCTCACACTAAATTTAAATTTGAAAGATCCAATTTTGTCTATAATCAGTGAGAAATATCCACAATCTTGGAGAATGCATTTTCCTAATCCTTGATAACAATTTAGTCCTTGTATAAATCTTTTATTTCCAGCTAAAGTTAACTGCAAGCTTGTATCCAGTATGTAACCATTGTTTTTACCCAGAACTTCACTCCCTGTTTAATCGCCTTATCCACAGTAGATCTCCCCCGATCACAACAAGATGCTCTTGACAGGGAGTGGTTTGAAAAGCATTGTTTCTCAGGCTGTGATTAATTCTGGCTTAGTGTGGATGGAAAGCCGTGAGAGAGGAGAAGAGGCTCTTTTATAATTAGCTGGTTTAGCGCAGACATAACAAGCTTTTTTTAATTAAATTTTTTTTACTGCACATATTTGTCTTTAATAAGATTAATTATGGTTATTTTGCTTTTAAGTATTACAAAAAACATGCAAGCTTTATCCTGGAACCGTCACAGACAGCCAAAGGGATCCAAAAGCAGATTGGGGTGCAGACAAGAACAGTTTATTACCAGGTTTCCAGTTTAATTATATTTAATTAGGGTTGCCCAGAAATTGTGGGCTGCAGAAGGTAACTGCGACTGAGCGATCAAAGGTATGCTGAATTAGCTGAGCATGAGCTGGCTGAAAGAGGGAGTTGTAGGATGAGGTTAACTAAGCATGCAGCTTACTGAGTGGTGGAGAGCTGGGCAGGAAAGTTTGCATATGGCCTAGCGTATAGCTGTAGTGCAATGGGAAAACAGCTGCCATAGGGCGAAAGGAGATGTACGCTCTGGACAGGGCGCTGGTCCATCACAGAGGTATTTCACATATTGTAATTCAAAATTAAGGACAGAGTTTTCCTCTCCTCTTACTGTTGACCAGGGCAGTGTCCTTCACCATACCAACAAGCAGCAAAAAGTGGTGGCAGGGACTTACTTCTGTATAGATTACTGATAAATTAACTAAAGCAGAGGCGCAGAATTGTATCTAAGCTTTATTAAGGCGTTTGCATTTTTCTAAAGAGAGACGGGACCAAAAATGTGGCAGTAGAAGAAAAGTAAGGATATCAGAATTATCCCATGGACACCGCAAGTGTTCACTGTCTGCATGCACATTTCAAGACAATCCATCCAGTAGGTTATGAGTTATCTCATGCCAAAGAAAGACTGACACTTCTAGTCATAATGGAGCCAACAGATGAAAACCTGAACTGTAAAACACGCAGCGACTGTGTGTTTGGTTGTGACCTGCTGTGTTAAAATAAACCCACAATTCATAGTGCCAAACCTTGAGATACCAACTCACTGAACAAACACTGAGTGAGATAACAGATGATGTAAAGCATCACTCCACACAATCCCTTTGTCATTTCTGAATCCTCGACTTCAGACTGAGTCAGCCTGACAGCGACACAGTCGAACCACCCAGGGGTCTCTGCCAATAATCGCGCACCCCTGCATCACTATCCCAGGGTTATGATGGGTTGTGGATTATCTGATTAGATGAGTGCAGTTGGTTTTGCAGGACAGAAAAACATTGGCGTAAGAGTGCATAATGGATTAGATATGGTGGCTTTATACAGATGAAGTGAGGCACAGAGAGAAAATGGGAATTTCAATCTGACAGAGTCACTGCTCTGTCTCACATAAATGTCAGCAGCCACAACACGGGTTAAAAATCACCTGCAGGGCTCATGACTAAGTGCTGAGCTGTTTAATCTACTTCTTTTCTGTTTGGTATCCGTGACATGGCATGTTTAAATTTCTATTAAAATAGAGTTATTATTGTCACTGAGGAATATTAGAATGTCTATATTTACCATTATGCTGTGTTGGCGTTACAGAATCTAATTCAGGATTTTGTATATAAAGGACCATAACTGTGCATTAGAAATGTAAAAAAAAATATCTGTAAACTGATTTACCAATGAATATTTTATTGCAAAATAGTTTATTAAATCATAAAAGGCTATATTTCAATGTGTGTAGCTGACTCTCCTGGTCTTGGACCCAGGCGATTTGATTTTGTTTTTCCCATTAAATTAATTTAAGTCTTATTAAATCTGCAGTCTTTCAGTCTATTTATTACTGCTGTCAATGTAACTTTTATGAACTTCATTCAAATTTAACCAGTTCAAGTATAAACTGCCATGTATAATCACAGCATTTACAAAAATATTGTATTTTTCTAAATTAAATTAATATGCCCCATAGTCCAGTTTTTAAATTCGTTTTTTTTTAATTTTTTTTTTTATTTAAGTCCCCATTTCATTTAACACTATTTGAACATTTCTGCAGTTTAACTTCAATATTTGTTATGAAATAATATAAAAATATATCGGGTATATTTACTGTTTTTTGTCTTCTTCGGTAGCTGAAGAAAATAAATTATTACATTTTTAGTTAAATATAACCACGGTTGATCTGCTGGTAGAGAAACAGAGACTGTTGACAGACAGATTTCGACCTCCAGTTTGTTTTATTTTATTTTCTAAATTAAGGGAGCTGATTCAGTTTGAAGAACACAGAGCAAGAATGGCTGTTAAGGGCAAGAAGATGATATCTGCAGTTTAGGAAAATTACTGACCTCAACTGCAAAGACAGCAGGCTAAAAGGACATCACAATTTACAGTTAAGTTTAAACTGGCCCAGTTTTGAAAAGCCCTCCTCACAAGACACAAATAACCCTCACCGTGACCTTTCCTTTTCATGTCCTTCAGTTGCCTTTCCAAATTTTTTTACATTTTTAATTTGCCATTTCCTAACCTTTCTCTCTTAAACCAAACAGTGGACGGGTTAACCTTTAAAGCCTGGTTTATAATAATAAAAACAAGTGGTTCCAGCTTTATAAAAAAGTTTCTTCTTTATGCCGTTTCAAAGTAAGAGATGGCGTTATGTTATAATAGAGAGAAGAAGAGTCCAGCTTTAAGGAGAATCTGATAACGCCTGACTCAACTGATGTAAAAAAAATGATTTTAAGGAACTGAGGATTCTTCATTTATTGTCATCACAACAAATTTTGGCTTAGAAAACTTAGCCCGTCATGCCTCCCTCTCCTTCCTTGTCCCTCTCTCCCTCTGTGCCTCTCGCTCCCTTGTTCCCTGGGACCTAATCATCTAGTTGTGTTTCATCTCCCGTTTCTGTTTTCATGTTCCCATGTCTGTTTCTTCCTCTGGTCCCAATGCTGAGCCCTGCGTCTAGTCTGCATCTTAGTCTGTTTCCTGTTTTACTTTGATATTCTCGCGTTCTGTGTTCAGTGTGTTCAGTTTTTCTTTTTCCTGTGTCATTATGTCTATTGGTCCCAGCTCTGTTCCCCGTGTGTTTCCACTTGCCTCGTCACACTTTTGTGTTATATTATATTTGTTTTCCTGTGATTATTGATGGGTCGTCTTTTCTTATCATGTATGTTCCAGGGCTTCATGTCTAGGTTTTTATGTTCCACGTTCCAGGTGTGTGTGTAGTGTTTAATAGGGAAGTGGAACTATCTGTGGCTCCTGAAATCCATGATTCTTTTGTTTGGACATTCAGTTTCAAGTTATTTCCTGAAGTAGAAAGGGAGAAGCAGTCGGAGGGAGATAGATCAAAAAGAACATAGGACTCAAGGAAGGAATATATGGATGAAGATAGAGAAAGGAAGGCAGGGAGATAGGGTTGAACTTGGGGATGGAGAGAGAGAGAGGTTGAAGACAGGAAGCAACTGAGGAAAATAATTAGGAAAACAGAGAGGAAAATAGTGAGGGAAGAAGACTAGAAGTGAGTTAGAAAGAGGGGGAGAGAGGAGGAAGTGAGAAAGAAAGGAAGAGAGGGAGAAAGCAAAACAGAGAGAGGAATGACATAAAATAGGCAGCAAGAGCAGGAGATATGGAGGGAGATGGGGCAGATAAAGGAAGATATAGATGGAGGAAGGGAAGAAGATATAGAGGCAGGGACAGTGGGATAAAGGAAGATAGGCAGAGAGGGAGATAGGGAAGAAGATTGATTGAGAGAGATGCATATGGAAGAAGATGAGGGGAATAAAGATGGAAAGAGATATGGTTGAATGGGGAGGGAGATAGGTAATAGGTAATATGACAGCAAGTGAAGAACTATAGCAAACAATGAGGGAGAAAGGGAAGAAAAGAGAAAGAGAGGGAGGGAGATAGGAAGAAGGGAGAAAGGAAGACTGAGACGGAGGAAGACTGGGAGGGAATTAGGAAGGTAGGGATCAAGGATGAAGGACATCTTTATTATCCTTAAAGGGCAATTTGTTGTACAGTCAGCAGAAATCAGACAAACATCAAGCAATGCAATAAATATACAAAAAAAAAATAAATCAAAAATGAGCAACATTTACATTTAGAACACAACGGGGAGATAAAGAAGAAGACAGAGAGGGAGTGAGGGATGAAGGGACATATGGAGGAGGACAGGGAGGAAGAAGGGGGGAGATAAGGCAGGAGGGAGAAAAAGGACGTTGATGTTCTAGTCAACAGAACAATTTGTAATTCTTCTTTGATGAGCATAATAATCCTCAGCTGTGTAATTGGTAAAAATATGTTTCTATTGATACATTATAACTTCTTGGAACAAGCAATTGTTTCTGTATGTGTAGAAATCGCATTAACGTCAGCTGTTTCTCTACATACTTCTTTTTTGCTGCCCTTTGTTACTTTTACATGATGCACTTCAGCAGCTTTCTATCATCTGCTGGTTTCTTTTTTCTCATCTGGTCTGTTCTCTGATGTAATCCCACAAGCTGCCGTACTGTTTCTGCCTGCTTCGGTTGTTGAAATCACAAAGGTAGACAAATCAGGAAAAGTTTACTTGGAGATATATTATCTGAATTTCAGAAGTGGGACCACGACTCCAAACATGCCCCTTCCAGTTCTCATCTATATACCTCCCAGTTCTACAAACTGTTCGTTCCTGTTTTTGTGACCCACCCTTTGTCCCCTTTTTCAATTCTTTCACTTCTTCACTTCTCATTAGTACATGGGGATCTACCAAGCCTGGGAGCCGCTGAAGTCCTCTCTGATGCCTTCCCCAAATCGCAGCTCAATTCATGTTTAAGCCATTTGCCTTTATCTACTAAAAACCATTGTCAAACCTAAAATGAGGACATGGGCCCAGCTAGTGAAATATTTCAAATGGATTAAACTACTAGAATAGGGTCTTATTGTAACCGTTTTAATGTACCTCATTTTGGAGCATGTTTTTGTTTTTTACCATGTTTTTAAATGGGTCCCACCCATGGACACCAACAAAAACAAACAGCCACAAAACCAACCCTGATGAAGTCATCTAGGGAGAACTGAGGGATTTTAATAATAAACACATCTTTAAAATTGTCAGTTTTCATCAGGTTCTCACAATAATTGCAATTACCACAGCATCAACTTCCAATTTTCTGGTTTGGGAGCAGAAAGAGACCTCCAGACTAGTTTGTTCTTGATTGTTGGCGAGCTTCTGAAGCGGATTCCTGGGGGTTCGGTAAAAATCTCTCATAAAGTATTATTACTCTCAGCAGTTTCCCACTTTTTCTTTCTAATGTTTTTGATGCTGTAGCATGCGGCAAAGTAAGGTTTATGAGTTCACTCTTGCTTTGGATTAGAGCTGATCAATTTGCTTCTCTCAAGTGATAAAACTTTATTATGAGCCAGCATGAACAGCTGAGATGTATATCTGTGTGAAATGCTGCTGAGAGTCCATAGATCGGACTTGGGAGTCCTGATCAGAATCACAGGCTGCATGTGTCTCAGTCTCACATCCTAACACAGATTCTTAGAGAAAGTGGATGTAAACTGTCTGCATGTTACATGTTACATTTCAGTGAGACCTATTTCTGAAGATTTAAGTTTGCAGGTATCCTTTACTGTCCTCTGAAATCCAGTATGTGATAATCAACAAGCTAAACTTCAGATTTTCACTCAGGGTTTTTCTGTGCCTAAGAAATACAAACACATCATCAGTGCGTGTGCTGCACCATACAGTTTTTTCTTTGAATGGGTTTTTGTTTGGTAAAATTTGTATTTGTGTTTCTGCCATTTTCCTAAAAACAGATAGTACATTAGGTGGAAAACATGCACCCATAGCTGTCAACTTTTCCTGACTTATTTTGTCCTGAAAAAGGTTTTATTTTGAAGAATTCACTCAGCGAGTTGCATAAAAACATCACTAGTGGGCATAAGGTCAATCCGTCTGCGCCTCAAATAGTATCTTGAGGCCAGTGGACTTACATAAAGTGCAATATTAATTTTTATAATGTATACTTAGTCTATCAGCAAGTGCAATTCCTGTTAACTAAAAACATGAACCCCCAAACCGAACAAGCTCACCGAAATGAGTCAGCAGATTGGAGTCCAGTAGAGCACCTCGGAGATTTGGCAATAGAAACTTATATGTTAAGTGACTTTGTTGGTTATTTTCTGACCCTCACATACACCTTTCCCCTTCTCAGTCACCAGTTAAGAAAATATTTATTACATCAAGGGTCATAAACACAATCAAATGAATAGCAGCAGTAGGACAAAATTAGCTTCACCAACATCCTGCCGAGCTCAGAGCAGCAATCTCCATTTCTCATGCAGGGGGGTTTATGTTTTACTCTGAAATCATTCTAGCCTCTGAAACTGTTTTATGTTCCTCGAAGTTTATGGTGCCTGAGGATTAGATACTTTTTTCTTTTTTCCAGAGAAGACATTTCCTGCTTAAAATGCATTTGACATTTATTTTGATCTCATGTCAGCCTTTGGGGTAAATGAAAAAAAAAAAACTGCTTACATTGCCTTTTTACTTCATCACTGCTGTTGACATTTATCCATGGTGCACTGAGATGACTGCAGATATCTGGTGCAGCGCATGCACCGTTCATCAGCACAATTAATATTTATCAGAGACAAGCTACTCCATCCAATCAACCACTTTCTCCCGTCAAACCTGTCAACTCAATGAAAAATGAATTAGTCCATTATATTGAGTAATCTGCAGTTTATATAGAAAAAGTAAAAGCTTTTAATGTGTACCAATCACAGCAACAAGACTGTGGACGGGATTTGTCAGCTGCTTTTATGCATCACTTTAGATTTATTAGGTCAGGATTAATATAAATACTCAATTTTAATTACACAAGAGTAAATATGTGACTTGGCAATCAGGTCACCTGAAAGTACTGTATTTGCACATGAAGGTCTGAGGTTTAAATGCATCTCCTCCATTCTTCATAAATAAAACAGCAGGATGTATGTCACACTGCAACGAACTCTTCATAAAATTGCTGGAGTTCAGGGCTTTTTCACATGTACTGTACATAAACCTGCGAGATGCTGATGCAGTTGACGGATGATTGAAAAGCACTAGATCTCATTTTTCCTTCGTGGTACACATAAAGACATCATATAATGTTGGTACTATAACATACAGAGATATTTAAAAAACAAAAAAAAGCAAGCGTTTAAGTCCACTAAAGGGCTGAAAATTAGCAATAGCTATAAATCTCTATTTGCAGCACATCAGTTTCATGCTCCATATTGGAACGATTCTAAACTGCAAAAAACTGAAAAAAAAACCCTGAAATTGAAATGTCTACTACTGTCTATGGTGCTACAGAACTGATGTAGCACATTGCACAAATATATACATGGCTTATTGCAGCTCAGATTATTAACTCAAATGTACATCTATTATTTACATATCTAGTATTTGTACTGTATTTATCAAATACTGTTTCGAAATCGTTTTTTTTTTAAATAATTTCTTTTACTTATCGTGGCTCAAGAGTTGGCAGTTCGTCTTGTAATCGGAAGGTTGCCGGTTCGAGCCCCGGCTCTGACAGTCTCGGTCGTTGTGTCCTTGGGCAAGACACTTCACCCGTTGCCTACTGGTGGTGGTCAGAGGGCCCGGTGGCGCCAGTGTCCGGCAGCCTCGCCTCTATCAGTGCGCCCCAGGGCAGCTGTGGCTACAATGCAGCTTGCCATCACCAGTGTGTGAATGACTGAATGTAGTGTCAAGCGCTTGGGGTCCATAGGGACTAAGTAAAGCGCTATACAAATACAGGCCATTTACCATTTAATCTATTTTATATGTGAATTTTTCTGTTTGACATCTGTTGTTGATGGTAAAGAAAGCATTTTATTTTTAAACATGTTTCTCTGCTGTGCATATGACAGTAACATAATGAATGAATTATGTTTGAAACATAATGATTATTCTTGATGGCAAAGGGAGCATCACAGTAATTGCGATTTATCCTGAATGACACACAAATGTCTGAAACGAACTGTAATGTCAATTTAATAGTTGTGGAGGCATTGTGATCAAATGCGGCTATGGGGACTAAACACACACACATAGACACATTCACACATGCACTATCAGAAAACATGAGAAAGTTTTCAGACTCAAAACAAAGTTTGCTTTCTGTTTCACAGTCTGAGCCTTGAAGACGAGAGAGAATTGAACAACGCCTCGTTGCCATTTTTCCAGATTGGTGTGATAGATGAGTGTAGCAGACACAGATAATCAGCTGAGGCTAATTTGATGTTGTCTGACCAGCACAAAAAATGAGTTTAGGTAGGTTAGATCATATGAGTTGAACCCTCCCTTAGTTATACTGCCAGAGGCCTAGGCAGCTGCTAGCTGTGAATTTTTGAACTGTCTCCCTCATGGCTGCCCCTCCCTGAGGCTGGTTCTGCTGTTTTCTTCCTGTGAGAGGGGAGTTTTTCCTTCCCATTGTTGCCAAGTCTTTGTTCATAGGGGGCTGACTGATTGTTTGGGTTTCTGGGGTCTTCCCCTTACAATATAAACAAGTTGCTGATAACTTTGTGGTAACTGTTTTTGCAATTTGGTGATATATAAATAAAATGAAAATGAGTTGAATGGTGAATATTTAGTTTATAAGGAGCCAAATTTTTGTGTAACTTTCAAAGTAGTCTTTAACAATAGTTCTCCTAATTTTAAACTTTGTAGATACTTAATAAATCACCACATCTATTTTTCATTTGAAAACATATGAGGGGTAGCTTAAGACTTTTGAACGGTACTTTAGGATGCGGTCTGTGGAAGTCGTGTTATTCTCATTAAAGCTTGACAAAAGAGATGTCCCGCTTTGCAGATGGATTTTGCATTAAATCTTGCGCATCTATACTGTCAGCATTGTGACAGTTTTTCTTTCTGCTGCTTCTCCCTCTGTCTCTGTTTACAGGATGTAAAACAGAGTGGGATGAGATCGGGTGCTGGCTGAGAGCTGAGGTTGGGCAGGTGGTCAATTTGTCCTGCTCTGAAGTCTTCCAGCATTTCTCCAGCAACCAAGGTTGGTTCCTGTGCCAGCCTCAGTGAACAAAGAAAAGAACAGATCCTCATAATCAAACACCAGATCACCAGAATTGTTAAAATACGGACGATAATGTAAAAATCCCATTCTTGGATGCTGTGCTGTCGCTTCAGTACTAAGTTAATTATCTACACTGGATATTCAGCACAGCTAATGCAGGCTGGAGTCACTGTTGGAGAATCATAGCATGTATTATTCATGTATGTTTGTTGGCAAGAATATATATATATATAATATGCTCTAAGATGTTTTTGACAGAAGTGGTTTAAAAACTTGTCTGGAGGGTTCATTCATCACAATCTGACATCCTTCTAGGCTGCTGTCTCCTCAAAGAAAGTCCATGTGACACCATGAGAAAGAAATTCTTCCTTAATAATGAGCTGTTACATTTATCAGTTTTTATATGTACACATACGTGTGTAAATAATGTACATGTATGCACATTTAGAGGTTTATGAGCTTTTTCTTTGCTTAAAACAATTACATGCTTTGGAACTATTAAACTGGTCCTTATAGCACAGCAAGTAAACATTTAAAATGACGCACACGGATAGAAATATTGGTCTGTGTACCGTATTTTTACAGGATCATTAGCGGAGGGAAAGCCACATTAATTAACGAGTAATGCTCTTTCCTTCTTTACCTTGATGGAAATAATGGCTCATTATGATCTGATTTGCTGATCACCCAAACAAACACGAGGCTTTGCTTTCAGCTGCACAGTTTGCAGCATTTGGACTCCAGTTGGTTTCTGTTTGCTCAGAGGAAATAATAAACAAAGAAAAAAACCCTCCTGTCATGTGTTTTCGTGCATCTTTGTTCTGCTAAACAGCAATTCTGCTATTACCTGTGCGCGATCTCTGGCAAAGATGTTTAAATATACAGTCCCATAAATACCAAAATGACTTTCCCCTGACACCAGCTGTGTCCAAATGAACTTTAACTAAAAGCAGACGTCAGTGGACATAAAAGAATAAAACTTTTTAGACTGAAAGCACTGATGGACCGAAATAGTCTCAGAGAGGAAATATTGGTGCAAGTGTTCTGGAATGATGACTTAACGCTTTTATGTTAAAGCGAGTGATGTAATGCAATTATGATGAAATATTTAATTATAAAAAAAAATTAATCTGCATATTGGTTCACAAGCATTTTTCAAATTTGCAATGTGAAAATAGGCTTTCCTCCACTTATAGATGAGGTCCATTGTTCATTCACACATTCATTCGCTCTTGGTCACGGCAATCAGATAGTCAGAAATCACTGTACACCGCTGCTTTGTGCTAAACGGGAGATACAGTCTCAGAAGAAAGCACAGTGGAGACTTTAGAAGATAAAGGGCGAGATATTTCCATATGAAGTTGGAAGAGACCAAACGGAGCTTCAATAGACTGAGTAGAGGATATGCTTCAAATGTAAAGCAGAAAAAAAAATTTAAATGATGATAATGGCATAGAAGTTATTAGCCCTGAAAGATCAAAAAGAAAAATACACCTGCAGAGTATCAGTAGATTTTTTTCTTCACTTTTCAAGAACCCTAACAGTTAAACTTGGCCAAAGGAGCCAAAGGAGTGTAATTTCAACAGCATTTTACAACAAAAGGGGACCTGAGTAACACATTTTTATTCAGGTAGATTTAAAAGAGCTCTCATTGTCAGACAGTTGTGTTGTACATTGTATGGAGATGACAGAAAAAGGACACATGGCATAACAAAAACAGCTTCACTGAGCTTCAAGCTGTCAAACAAACAGCCTGCAGGTCAGAACTAGCCCATCAGACTGTCCCACTGGAGGGATTTGCCAAGTGCAAAAAATTGTAGAGAAAGAGGGCATTTAGCAGTTTCACTCAAACACTGTGTTGAAAGTTACGAACAGATGGACAGGAGACTGGCGGAATATTGTTGTTCTCGGGGTGTTCATCATCTGTTTTACAAATGCAGGGTGCATTACATGTGAACATATTCAGCGGGTAGTTGTGTGTCTTTAAAAGAAAGAGAAAATTTGAAAGTGTTATTTACAGGTTCCCATGCATGGGTTATGTGTGACCCATAAACTGAAATGAAATTGCCACTTTCATTGTTAACAGACTGAAAAAGTAGCTCAAAGTGGTTTGTGCATTCCCCTTGCAAACAAAAAGATCCCCGGTTTGTTCCTGGAAGGAAACACAAATCCATTTGGGGTTGTGTCAGGAAGGGCACAAAAAATAGCAAAAGAACAACATTCATATATTTGAGTGACTGAAACACTTGACATTAACTGTCTCCTTGCATTCTCTCTTTGGACTCCAACATTAGGGTATGTTTACAGGAACTGCACTGCTGACGGTTGGTCGGAAATGTATCCACCCTATGAGGAGGCCTGCGTGTTCAACGATGACAGCGAGCCTGAGTCTGAGGTATACGGACATGTGGTTGTAATCATGTCAGTTAATGAAGGATGAACATATTGTTTCTACTTCCTGTATTGCTGCTTCCTTTTTATGTGAGACCTATTTGTAGTTAGCTTTGAGGACTTTTGTTCCAGGAGTAAATGTAAACAACTCAGGGTAAAATACAGGTTCTGAAATTGTTTATATATTTAAATAACCATACAGGTTTTTTTTCAGTGTTTTAGTATAATTGCCACTTTTTGTATCTAAAGCTTAAATAAAAAAATATTCATTCTTATGAAGAAAGTACCCTTGAAATTGCAGCAATTTGAGTCAGACTCACAGCTTCAGACTTTTATTTTGATATCTTTCTAAACTAACAGTTTCTCTGTTTCGCCGTCTCTAGACGAGTTACCTTTATACCTTCAGACAGGTTTACACCGTAGGCTACGCCACGTCACTCATCTCCCTCATTACAGCCATCGTGGTGTTCGCAGCCTTCAGGTTAGACCAGAGCAGCACACAACACCATCTGCACCCACAAAGGCCAATAAAAGGGAAAGTTTCTATGATGCTGACACATTCAGGATTTGTGTGGTTAGGGCCACATCTTATAATTTTAGGAATATATGCATATATTCAGATGTTAAAGCCTCAAAGAGTCTTTGTAGTACAGAGGATTATGAATCATCTTACACATGCAAATTCATGAAGTTGTTTACCTTCTTCTTCCGCCTTATGAAATATTAATTTACATGCAGTATACGCTTTATGCTATTGTTACGCAGGAAGTTCCGCTGCACCAGAAACTACATCCACATCAACCTGTTCGCCTCGTTCATCCTGAGAGCCAGTGCCGTCTTCATTAAAGACACTGTGCTGTTTGCTGATGAGACCTTGGACCACTGCTCCATGTCCACGGTGAAGGCTCTAATTGATGTTTGCATCACAAAATAGATTCTCACATGCTGTGTGATTGAGTTAACAGTGGAAACAGAGCAAGGACGGGAAGATGTGGCAAAACGATGAGAGAGAAAATCCTCTCATTAGACAACAATTTAGGTTTTTGTTTTTTCTATTTTGATGCTTTAGATAAAGTGTTAAGTGTAGAGTTAACATTTATTTTAAGATTTAAATCTCCGATAGATAGATAGATAGATAGATAGATAGATAGATAGATAGATAGATAGATAGATAGATGTTGCGGCTCTATATCCATGTTGTTGCAGTATATTAATGACTGACCACATATTGTGTATGGATTATCTCAGTTCTCCTGACTGAAGTTTGGTCCATTTACGGCATCCTGCCATGTGATTGAATTTGTTCCTAACCATCGGGAACCCTCACGTTTACTTTTATCGAGTGGAAAAAGTTAGCCTTCATCCTCCAGCTTCACTGTGTTTATGTTATGCTAACTTAGCAGTGTCGCTAGCGATCATGTAGCACATTATTATATACCAGCTAGTCCAAATTCAGTAACCCTACAAACGTCACTGCTGTTTATATAATCTTCAGTTATGTTGAAAGTGATAGCAGAGCTGTGCGTTTTAATTTTTTTATTGTTTAGCACTAGTGTTACACTTTTTGTGAATTTTTGTGGTTATGTACTGTACCTCTGCTTGTGCACATCTTCCTGTTGGTTTTGTGTCTATAGATTTTGTTAATTTTGTGTTACTTTTTTGTTGTTTTATAAATTTCAATTTCTTTTGCACGTTTTCCCAAATTGTCATTTTGTGATTCTTTATTTTTTTTCTTTTTTGTTGGTTGTTGGTTTTTTTCCCCTTGGTGCTTATTTTGTATTTCTTTGTACTTGATTGACTGACTTCAGTTGAAGTTATAATAAAAGTAGAAGAAAAATCAAATTCAAATTTATTACACACAAAGATGTATTTTTATGTTAAATAATGACAACATTCAGTTTTTAAAAATTTGATTTGTTGTTTCCTCTCTACAGACAGCGTGCAAGTCAGCTGTGGCTTTCTTCCAGTTTAGCATCCTGGCCAATTACTTCTGGCTGTTGGTGGAGGGCATGTATCTGCAGACGCTGCTGGCCCTGACCTTCGTCTCACAGAGGAAATACTTCTGGTGGTACATCCTGATTGGATGGGGTGAGTAAGAGTGACTGAATTTGTCATTATGAAAACAATCACACTCTGTAGTTCCAACACAAACACTAAAAAACAAAATAAAATGTGACCCTCAAACAGAGTAATATTCAAAAGGGTTACCTTCTAAAATCATTTGTTAGCCTTGATCAGCTCTAATGATAAAGCAAATATTGGTGAAATGGAGACAGGGCCATAAAACATAGAGGCTTAGTTAATAGGGGAGATGTTATAAATATGGTTGAAAAACTTTTTTTGTTACAAATTAGCTCAGTCATTGATGCAAAGTAAAACAAATTGCTTTTCTGAAAATATCCTTACAGAGGCAAAAATTTTGCCTTGCTTTGTAGGTTTGACTACCGAACAGTGTGTATATTGTCTTAAATAATCAATTAACTCCTTTTGTCCTTTGTCTGCATATGTTTATATTAAGTTGATATTGATATTGATGTTTTTGCTCACGTTGGAATATTGTCAATGTGCACCGACAAGTGAAATTGGCAAATTAAAATACAGGTTTCCTTTGATTCTATGTACAAAGCACAGCCTCTATAATTCTCAAAACATTGTGTTACACAAATTAATACAGCTTTTTAGTCTTTCTGAATTAGAAAATTCAGAAATCTAGTGGTACTCTTTAAAACATAAAACTGTTGTAGTATTTACGAAGGATTGTGAGAGAGGAAAATGTAATAAATACCTTTAAAAAATGTCATTGCAAAATTGTGGTCATAGCCTAACAGTGATGGGTGTCCTCGCTACATCCCGCGTGTGTGTGCTTGTGAGAAAAACATTATAAATTATTGATTTGAATAAGCAATGTTTTCAGACTTGAAGAGACTGTACCAAACAGGATGCCTGTGAACTTAAAAAACGGAAAGATTTGATAAATAATTGAATCCGTGTTTCCAGGTAAAAGTAGCATTAAAGCACAGAGTAACACCAAAGCTCCATTGCTACATGTTTTTTCTAGAGTTACACCAGCCGATCACCATGTAGCCTGACAAATACAAAAGAGCAACAGCTAATCTAATTGTTAATGTAATTGTTAAAATATCACATGTCAGAGCCCGTTAAAAGATGTAAAAATGATTAAATAACCTTTAAAAGATATTTTTTGCTAAAAAAAGAAATCACTGCAGTTAGCGTGTTAGCTGCTAACAAATGTTCAACCAGTGCTAGCAAGCCTCTTTGACCTCCACACCCAGACTGCTCATCTTATACAGTAATTAACTAGTTTAAACAACTACACGTAAAAAAATTGCCATTAAAACATGCAGAACTTATTATAAGCTATATATATATACAGGTCCTTCTAAAAAAATTAGCATATTGTGATAAAGTTCATTATTTTCTGCAATGTACTGATAAACATTAGAGTTTCTATATAT